>JBBMKC010202716.1:0-24148 GCA_037834085.1 Bipalium vagum | reverse complement strand
CTCTAGATAATTTGACTTTTTCAGATATTCTTGTGTAGCTCCATCCTTCATTTCGTAAAAAAAATATATAATTTTTTCTTCATAATTCTTCATAACTACATATTAAATTATAAATAATACTTTAAAATATAATACTGTTTTCAATTAATTTGAACCTTTTAAAAAATTGTAATTGAATATTTAAACAAATAGTTATTTGATCAAGTTAAAAATTATTTATTTACTTATTAGTAATAAGTTATTACTTTTAATAAACATTAATTTTCTACACTAAAAATTTCATTTATTTTTAAATATAATTAATTTCAACTGTTGTCATTAAATTTGCACATCAGTATATCATATTGGAGATAAAGTAAGCATTTTTAAATATAAAAATAAATTTGAAAAAGGGTATATATCTAAATGAACAAATGACATTATTATAAATGAAATTTTATTTACAATTATGTAATTTTCTGTAACATGTTATTAATTAAAATTAAAAATAAATAAAATCTTAAAGTAAGATTAAAACAAATAAATACAAATAAAAATTTTGTGTTTTAAACAATTCCAAAAATTCATCATTTCAATCAAAATAAATCAAATAAAATTTCTCCACGTTTTCAATTTTTTTATTAAGAAATCATGTCCGAAATCACAGAGGAAAAATTACAAAATATTATCGAAATGTGTAAACCAAAATCCATCATTTATAATGGAGAAAAATACTACCTCTCTAAAATAATAATAATTCAAGTTAAAGTACAAATAAATGAAAATGAAGAAATTAAACAGGGCGGTGTTCTTCCATTAATTCTAATACTTGGAGCAATCTTTGCTGGATTAGGAGTAGCAGGTGGAGTTGCAGGAGGAATTGCGACAACTGTTCAAAAAGTAAAAGAAACTCAAAAAATAATGCTGAGAAAGAAAAAATAGAATTAGAGAAAAAGAAATGAAAGTGGAAAAGCTCTGCAAAGCAGGCAAGACCGAGGTCGAATTGAAACCGATTGAAGCTCGAACTACTAAGGGTGTGCAAAGAGGATCAAAAATCTAGAGCTGGACTTTACTTCGATCCATATTTTGGAGAAGGATTAAAAGATACAATTTTAAATAGTTCAAAATTTAAAGGTGTACTGAAATCTGAAAGGAAATATTTAAAGGAATTATTCCAAAAATTATGTAAAAATAAAATTAAAATTATTATAATATTAAACAAGGAAATGGTTTATATTTTGATCCCTATGAGAAAATATAATTAGAAATTCACACCGAAGGTGCTAGAGCTGAAGGCTCGTTTTTCCAGCTCAAATTTTTTCAAACATAAAATAGTCTAAAAAAAATCTAGAAAAAATAAAAAAAAAGGATGAATGCGATTGTGAATCTTGTGAGAGATGGAGTATTATAATAAATATAAATTTTACAACTTATGAAATTTTGGTTATTTTACCAGAGGTTGAAGATTAATTTTTGTTTTTATTTTTTAAAAAATATGACACAAAACTTACTAGAATTCAGATGAGGTCCTTGTGAAAGCGGGCTCTGCCCTCTGCCAAAGGCCGGCTTGCTTTCATTTTTTTGTAAATATGAAAGTAATTCAACATCAAATTTTGATTTAATAGATTTTGCTGAGAACTTAGAACTACCCTTAAAAGTTTTAATGCGGGATGAAGTAACTGATAAAAGAGTTAAATCAGAAATTCCATTAATTATTAATTATCAAAATACAATTAAAAAAGGAATTCATTGGATTGGATATTATAAAAATTTTTACTTTGATTCATATGGTTTACCACCACTTGAAGATTTAGAAAAACATGTAAAAGAGTACAACAAATCTGATTTTCATTCTGAAACAGATTTGAAATATTGTGGGCAATTATCTTTATATGTTTAATATCATTTATATAATAATAAAAAATTTGAGGAAATTTTAGAAGAGTTAGAATATGTTATTTTTGAGAAGATGAAACTAAAAATTAAAAATTAAAAAATGCAAGATGATTCAGGCGATAAAGTTTTTGTTAATGTTACTGAAAATGGAGAATATATTTATACTAAAACTAAACCACCAATTTACTATGATGATAAAAATAATGAAGAAACAAATTAACTAAATGAAGAAATTATAAATATTAAGAATTACTCAAAAAATAAATTTTATATAATACTGGAAATTCAATGAAAGTAATTTTAAATATGGTAATAATAAAATAATAAATATTCCAAATCCTACTGAAGATAATTATGTTGTAAATAAAAAATATATAGATGATAAATTAAATATAATAAGAAGTGAAAAAATAATTAATGTAAATGATAAACAATAAATATTAAAAAATATTTGAAAATGACTTAAGTGAATTAAATATAAAAATTAAAAATATAGAAAAAGAATTCCATGATGAAAAACTAAAATCGAAAAAATATATTTTAAAACTAAAAATCTTTAATGCAAAAGATGATTATAAAAATTAAATGAAACATTTAGACCAAATATTTGGCATTCATTTTGGAAATCATCAATATCAAAAAGTATAAATGTTTCTGGTCTAAATATCACTGCAAATAGTGATGGATATTTATTTGGAAATATTTCTAATTCTTTAATTGAACCTTTTACAAAATATTAGTTGAAGAAAAAATTAATTATAAAAAAGATGATATAAATTTTGGAACTGAAAATAAATATTATGTTTTTGGTTGGTATAATAAAAATAGGAATTATTTTTTGTTAATGGAAAATCAATAGGACGAACCGAAGTAACAGAATCTAAATTCGGGACCGATTTAATATTTTTGAAATGTACTAAATCACTTACTTTTCCAATACATTTACATTTTTTCTATAAATCAGAAGAAAAATATTCATAAATTTTTCCATCAAGTTGTAAGTAAGAATTTCAATTTAATTCAAAAAATATAACAATTTATGAAATCATGATTTTTAAAAGAAATTTATTTAAAAGTGAAATGGAAAAGATTGAAATTATTATGAAAACGTTTTATCCAAATATACACTACAGTGTAGCGTTCTGAGACTTCTTCCCAATTCTTTACAATGTAAAATACTAAAAAATCTTTCCTTTTTTCAAAATTTATATTAAAAAATGGAAATTGAATCAACTGCTACTTTGGAAAAACGACAGCAGAGTTGTCTAGACCTTCGGTCGCTTTATCCAAATTTAGAAAGTAATGGAAATATGAGAAGATTATCTTCCAAATTTATATAAGAAGATTCTAATCCATTAATAGATCAACTTGAAAAATTAAAAATTGAAAATTTTATGAATGAAAAAAAAGTTTTAGAAGACATATTAACACATTATAAAATATTAAAATTTAAATATACTAAAATAGATTCACTTTTAAAATTAGGAAATTATATAATTACTGGAAGTGTTGGAATTGGTACAACAATTTTAACAGGTGTTTCAACTTTTGAGGTTGGTTTATTAATTTATATTCCTGTTGGTACTGGAATTTTTGGAGCTGCAAATTTATTTATTTCTGAAACTATTTTTAAAAATCTAACATCTAAAAGAAAAAAACCTTATAGAGAAATTTGTGAATCAATAGAAAATTTAATTAGTAAACTTTATATATTTAAATGAAAGCATTAGAAGATAAAATATTAACTAATGAAGAAATTGAACAAGCAAAAATAATTATTAATGAATGTAAAGAAAATATTAAAAAATTAAATCATAAAATATTATTGAAAATGTTAAAAATGAAACTAAGCGAGAGTTGAAAATAGAATTGAAAAAAGAGCATGTAAAAAAAGTTAACACTATAAAAAATAATCATTTTTATTTTTAAATAATGTGTGCTTTATATAATAGTAAACTTTTTGAATTAAGTAAAATTTCATATTTATTAGAAATGTTTCCTATTTTAAAAAATATTGAAATTCAATCTCTTCAAGATATTTATGATTTTTTGGAAATTGAATATTATGACTTCCCCTGGTAGCCATAGCAGCTTTGGTGCATCTTGAATTTCTATTCATTTCCAATACAAAGTTTTGTATAAAATAATATATTTATTTTCTGTCAAAATATTTTTAAAAAAATGGATGCAAATCAAAATTCAATCGAACTTAAAATAAGAATTACACAACTAAATTGCGGTAAAAAGAAATTTGACACTACTCAATTAAATCAATGGAAAGAAGAAAGAAGAATTCAACAAGATTTAAAAATTTTTCATAAACCTGTAACTAATGTAGTTAATAAATCTATACAAGAAACAAAAATTTTACTAGACGGAGTCTCTAATACTTTTGGTATGCAAAACGAAAAATAAAAAACAGAAAAAGAAAGTTAATAAAAATACTTCTATTTTAACTGAAGAAATTAGTGAACAAAAACAAATCGAAGCTAAAATTAAAGATGAAACAACTGATAATATTTTTAATAAAAAGATTGATCTTCCTCCTAAATATGAAGATATTAATTTTTTTGAACATTTTGATATTAATTCAGATTTACCAAATACTCTTCAAACTATAATTAGTAAAAATTTTATGACAATAAATAATATTAAGTTCGAATTAACAAAAAATAAGAATAATGAAATTTGTATGAAACATCCAAATTCTGATAATTGGTCAACTTTAACAGTTGTTTTTAGGTCTTTTTTGAAAAGGAAAATATTATTCATATATTTATAATAATCAGTGGAAAAAATAATTTAATGATAAAGATTTAGCTTTATATTTAGAATTCACCAAATTTGTTACAACATCTATGAAGTCATTATCTATAAAATATATTCAAAAGAAATTGAATGAAAAACAAAAATAAAAAGAGAAGCAGAAGGTTATAAAATTTACAAACCAAAACATACTCTTGATCAGTTTGTAACTTTAAGCAAATATTTAGCAGCTAAAAAGCAGGCATGATAATCTTGATCATTTAATTTTAAAGATTTTAAATAAATTTAAAAAAAAAGAATTAAAGAAAAAAATTATGATAAAATAATAGAAAAATATGAATTAGTTTCTGATTGAAATTTTTCTCTAAAAAATGGAAACAGCGACTCATGGTCTAGACAACTTTGTAGTCGTTTTACAAAAAATATCAAATCTATTATCTCAAAAATTTTCAACATCACCTGTTGTACAAAGTAAAAATTCTGATATTACATTTAAATTTCAGACCTTCACATGCGCATGGACTGCTCTGATAATTTATCAGATAAAGCAAGTGAAATTCAACTTCCTGATAAATTAGATAAAAAACAAAAAAATTTAATTATTTTTGATGGTGTAATAAATAAAAAAATCAAACTATTATGGAAATGTTTTTTACAAAAAGAAGACATAATAAATGTTCAGTAATATATTTATCTCAATCATTTTTTGATTTACCTTTAAGAAGTATAAGAAATAATACTAATATTTTAATTTTATTTAAAATTTCAAAATCAGATAAAAATCAAATTTATTCAAAAATGTTAGATCAATTCATAGAGAAAGATGAGTTTGATTATTTATATGATTTCCATATGAAAGAAAACTATAATTTTTTTTTATAAATTTAGAGAGCAACTAAGTTGAGCTAGCAACAAAGCGAGGACTATATCCTCTAAGTCAAAGGCTGCTGCACATTTTAATATTTTAGACACCTTCGGTTTTTTTCTAAAAAATGAGTAATAATTTGAACTTAGATAAAAATACATATCATCAAGATTTAACAACTAAGAAAAAGTGACTATTTATAGATTTCTTTAAATCCTACAACAGCAACAAATTTAAATAAAAATAGAAATTTAACTTTTAGTTTATTACAATCAGCAAATGCTTTAGATTTTTCAGAAACACTTTTAGTTTTTGAAATTGAAATATTAGATATAAAAGCAGATAAAAATATAACTCTACAAAATATTTTTTCCCATATCTATTTTCTAATGCAATTTTGAAGTTAGGTTCAACAGAAGTAGAAACAATTGAATATTTAGGAGTCTCAAATTTTATATCAAATTTTATAATCTTTAATAATGAAAATTTTAAAGGAGAAATATTTGGATTGATTCCTGATAAAGAAAAAGAAGATGTAACAATAAACAATAACGGATTTAAATCAAGAAAAAGATTATCCTCTCAAAATAAATATACAGATGAATTTCCATTAAAATTAATATTTGGTATTTTACAATATTTTAATAGAGTTATAGAAGAATAGATATTGATAAAGAAATATTTTATGAAACAAACGGAGATGGAAAAATAAAATTACTTGAATTAAAATTATTTATTCCAGAATTACAATTAAATCCTGAAACTGAATTAAAATTAATAAGTAAAATTGATGATGGAAAAAATATTATTGTAAATTTTTTATCAAGACATTGTGAATAAAGAAATTTATCAGAAGGAACTACTCAAACATTACAATTATATAATATTCCAAATAAACCAATTTATTTATTTATAACTTTTAGAGAATCTGAATTTGAATTTACAAAAAATAATAGTTTGTTTATTCAAGATAAAATAAAATCTTTAAGAATTCAAGTTAATAATTCTTATTATCCATTAAATCCAATTCAATTTGAAAAAGGGAAAAATAATAGAACTTATTCAAATTATGTGAAAGCATGTGAATATTTTGGAAATGACCCTCAATTAAGTTTATTGGAATTTCAAAATTTATATTCAATATTCAATATTTATATTCATGTTTTGATTTAAAAGATCAACCAAAAAATGTATGCTTATATGGTGCAGTTGTACCTCTTTATATTTTAAAAGATAAAAATTTTAAAGGAAAAATTTTCTTTTGTTGCAAGAACAATTTATGGAAATAAAATTAAAAGGAGGAAAAATGTTTAATATTAAAACAAAGGCGAGAAAAGGTCTCTAGAAGATCTAAGATGTTCACAAAAGAGAGTTAAAAATTAAAAAAATTTAAATTTTATATTTTTATAATTTGTTAAAATTATTAAATTTTTTATTACATATTTTTATTGCCTTTTTTACTGTTTATTCTCATTTAATTTTTTTAAAGATCTTGAAAGAGATAATATTAAAGAAATATTTTATTTTTTAATTATCTATTTATTGGATATTTTAGATATACTTATTTTATTATATTTTCTATAATTTTTATTTATAATTTTTAAAAAGATCTTGATAGAGATAATACTACAGAAATATTATTATTATTTTAATTATTTATTTATTGGTTTACTTTTGTTTTTATTGCCAAAAATTCAGAAAATTTTAAAAAAACAATTTTTTTCATTTATTAGTTTTTTTATAAAAATATTTTTAAAATATGAATCCATTTTTTCTTAGTTTAAAATCCATATGGTGTTGATTCAATATTATTTAAATAAAATCTTTTATCATCAAACCGGTCTAATGCTTTTTTATTTTATTATAAAAGAAATATATCATGCTTATCAGATTTTATATTGGTATTTATTCTAAAATCTTTTTCTGTTATTACTGGATTTATTAATTTATTTTTAAAATCTTCTAACTTCAAATTCATGTTTAACAACAAATTTTTGAATTCCTTAATTTTTAAGTTATTCAGATTCCTTATTAGAATAAAATTTTTTCTTTTATAAGCATATAATTTTGATTTTAATGCTGCAAATTCTATTAATATTTCACCCTTTATTTAACCTGTTAACTTTCCTAATACTTTTTTATTTTTAGTATAATCATCTTTTTCTAATTTTAAATAGTAGGAAATTCATTCTCTTTATATTCCGAAAAATTAATTCAATCTTTTAAATCATTTAAATCTTCATAAAGATCATTTGTTTTTATATTCATTACAAATGAATCAGTATCTTAAGAAATGAATTCAATATCATTATTATATTTTAATTTTTAGAACATCATAATAAAATTTTTACATAATTAATTTTGATAATTCTAAAATACTAAATCCTAAATATATTGGTTTATCAATTTTTGTTTGATATTTCTTATAATGAACTGCCATTCGATTATTTGAAAACCACATTAATTCTTTTACTTCTATTCATCTCCTGATTACCTTCGTAAAAATTCGTGTTTCTTCTCTGACCTCTATTTAGATTTGTGTAGCACACCGAGGCATAAGAAATAATACTAATGCTTTAATTTTATTTAAAATTTTTAAAAATGATAAAAATCAAATTTATTCAAAAATGTGAGCTCATTTCATGGAGAAAGATGATTTTGATTATTTATATGAAAGAAAGATATAATCATATTTTTATAAATTTACAAGATGAAAAAATATTACCTTCAATTTTTATATCTAATTGTACAAATATTTAAAAAATTTTTTTTTAAATTTGATTTTTTTAGTTTTAAATTTGTTTGGCTATTTTTGTTATACTCAACTAAAAATATTTATTTGTTCCCAGTACAATTTATTTTCGAATTTTGCTTTTATACTTATTTCTACATTCTTTACATTTATTTATTCCATCTTCAAAATCTGATAAAGGTAAACATTGATTACAATAATTACAATTTTTATAAGTATTGTTGTTCTCATATTTTTCTTTTGTATTTTGATAATTATTTTTGTATTTTGATAAAATTAATATTATAATGACATTTTTTACAATATTTTCTTGCTTTATAAAAGTTATCTGGATTTGTTAAAATATTACAATTTTTCCATCGATTAGATTTTCATTTTTTATTTAATTTTTCAAAAATATTTTTTTATGCTGTTGAGTAACATTTTCTAATTCATTAAAATATAAACCTCTAATTTTAGTTTCAATAAGATTAAAAATACATTCATTTTTATCTACATTAAAATATTCATACATAGGATAGAAATATTCTTTTGAAAAACAGTTATTAGTCATTTGAAATTTAAATAATTGTGTAGATTGATAATATAAATTTAAAATTAAATTTAGTATTGATAAATTAATTAATTAAATACTTCATTAATTTCATCCAAAACCTTATCAGTTGTGCGATTTCTTATTAATTTTACATTATTTTTTTCTGAATACTGTGGTGAATAAGCTTTATAATATTCTTCAAAATATTTTTGATTATTCACTTTTTAAAATAAAAAATAACATTTTTATTTTTTTTAAAAATATTTGTATTGGTGAAAAAATATTTTTTATTATCATTTTATTTTTTTAATGATTTTTTTTATATTTATATGACACAAAATGTATTTTATATTTTTTATATTTGTATGACACATAGTGTACCCTGCTTGTAGACACATTTTTTCGTGAACAAAAACAAGCCCTAAATTTTTAAAATATATTTTTTATGCATTTATTATATTTTATATATATTTTTTAATATTTTTATATATTTTTATATTTTTTATATTTTTAGTAATTTTGTATTATTTCTTTGTAGCCAAAAATATTTTTTTAACCTTTTTTGGGGGCTGTTTTTGTTCATGAAGAAAATGGGGGTACAAGCAGGATACACTATGTGTTATGACCTCTAGATTTTGAATGACTAATAAAAGCTTTAAGTTTTAGTTTTGAAACTTTTATCGCAGATTTCACAATAATAAGTAGATTCATTTTCATCTATATCTGATTGGTTTAAATATTGTTGATTGATTTTTTTCTTCATTTTTAATAAAATATTTTAAATATATTTTGTAAAGTCAAAAATGTTATTGTCGATAAACAACAATGTGATAAAATCAAAAATTATAATAGGACTACAAGCCGTGTAGGACACATGTACCAAAATAGTTCCACGGTGGGAAACTCTTAAATCAATATATTTATAAAAAAGTCTAACGGTGTAAGACTTAAACATAATAATTTTATACATGCACATACATACACGTACACGGTTGACGTTGAAATGTATTCTTATATTGGGTTTCATCTTTGTTTTTTCCACTACTACTGTGAGATACGAGCTCTTTAGATAGGCCCACAGCAACCTCTGTGTAGGTTAGATGAGCTGGATAAGAGTTTCGCCAACAAAAATAAAAAGTTCATTCTATTATGTTTTTGTGTCTTTTCATATATATGTTGTTTTTGACTTACAAGTTGTTTCCCAATAAAATGGTTTTATTTTTTCATACTTTTTTTATAATCATCTAGTGCAAATAAAATTTAATTTTATCTTAATACATATTAATGAACGTCTTCAGATTCATTTGTTATTTTTATAAGATTATTATTTATTACTTTGACATTATTTAATTTTTTTTAATTCTTTGAATTTATATCTTTAAATTGGGTTTTTCATTTTTTAAGTTTTCAGATTTTATTCTATTTTCAGTAATCTAAAACTTCATTAAAATTTTTTAAAGTATTTCAAAATCTTCAGCACTACCTATTTTGATATTAAATCAAAAATTGATGTTGCATCAATTCGATATTTCCAAAAGAATTCAAGTAAATTTAAAATCATTTTTTAAAATAAAATCTAGAAAAATATATTCCCTCATCTTTTTTCTTAGAAACTTTGCTTTGATCCATCAAAGTTGTCAAGGCTTTTGGATGCTCAAAATATATACCATTTCCTTGTTTAATTATTTTAATTTTATTTTTACAAAGTTTTTAATTCTTTTTTTCAGATTTATATAAATTAAGACTCTTACTTTTCTTCTTAGAAATGTCGTTTTGCTCTTCTCCATTTGTTACCTCTGTTGGTATAGCTTTCAAGTTATGAGTTTCACTTGATTTCTGTTTTTCAATATCCATTTCTAATTTATTTTTCTCTATATCTGTTTCTTGTACTTCTTTTGCTTTTTGTACAACTGTTGCAACTCCTCCAGCAGGACTTAAATCTACAAAGATTACTTCAAGAATTGAAATTAACGGGAGAACTCCACTTTCTCTTTTTTCTCCTTCTGCTTTTTTAATTTCCCTTGAATTTCATTAATTAAATTTTGACTTAAATAATATTGTTTGCAATAAAAAGTTAGATATTTCGATTTTCCCATATCAATAATATTTTAAAAATTTTCTTCAGTTACTTCTTTCCTTTTTTAATAAGAAAAATAAAATAAAATTTAAAGTTAAATTTGTTTTCATTTAATATGATAATATAATAGATTTTATTGGATATGATAGAGAATTTATCTACCTTTAATTTGACTTGTAGAACGTCAAAATCGGTTTAATGGTTAAAAAGTTAAAATTTTGCCACGACCAGGATTAGAAACCTGACTTCTAATCAGATATCCAGTGTAGTTTAAGAAAAAATCATTCGAAAACCCTATTCAGATTTAGAAAATATAATTTTTTTTAAAAACATTTTTAAAACATTAAAAAAGTTTAAGTTTTGATTATATTATTTAATATGGTTTTTGGATTTGATTTGATTGTTTTGCTTTTTAGTATTTTTTTATTGATTCTGAGACATTTCACATTGTAGATTTTGTTTTTTGTTTGATACTTTCGTGTAACTGCGTTTTAAAAATAAAGTTCTATTGTAGTTGTTTGATTCAATTATTTGCGAACACGTTATTGACAGAAGTGACATGGTCAGTAAAGTTTTTGATATTAAATGACTTATTAATCAAGTTTAGATTTGAGAATTTCTTTCACAGGTTTTATATTTAAATTTTATTTTCTGGTCTTTTTTTTATTGGTTACATTTTTTTGTGCTTGGAGTATGATGCAAAAATTGAATAAAAGTTAATGAATATAAAAATAGTAGTCTATAAGAAATATGATATGTAAGAGTGAGAATGGCTGGTGGAGATAACGCCCAACCATTTATGATAAAAAATAATAAAGATACAACCAAAATAGTTTTCGAAATTTTTTTAAAAATTCTTTTGTAGATTATATGAGAAAAATGAAATCTCTTTTGAATGATATTTCCGATTTATTTTATAGAACGCTGTTAAGGTATAAAACTGGTTCTAATGTTAATAATGTTAAATGAATAGAAATGTAATTGACGCGTTTCCTAGTCTTTAGATTGGAATTCAATCTGGTGGCTCCTTTGTTCACCAGATCTAACTCAACTAATCTTATTCATGTAAGGGTATCTAAACCACATCGTGAATAGGGCATCCAATGAATCACTTTAAATCATAACTGCACGTTATAGTAAATATTTTAACCCCATGTTGAAATCTTTTTCAGAATTGAACATTTCTTTACCTTTGAGTTTGATACATATATTCATTTTTCACAATTTAATATTCCATTAAGTGTGGATTCTTTTATTATATGTAAAGTAACATTATAATCAGAATTTTTGGATATTTAAAGCATGATTGAAGCATTTAACAGTTACTTCTTCGTCTACGATATTCCATACCTCCGTTGTCCGATAAATTGGTTCAATTAAAGATCTTTTGTTATTAAAATATTTGTTTTTAAAATAAAATTCTTAACAGTCCCTTTTTGTAATACGATTTCTATTTTCATTTTAAATATTATTTATTTTATTTTTAATCTTGTGAACACCATAAATTTACTTTTTAAATAGACGCTTTTCAATAATTTTAAACAGATTTTTTTATCATGAAACATGTTTCGAACTATTATCAGTTCATCATCAGTCATTCATATTTAAAATAACACACCTTATTTATCTAATCGACGGTCTAATTTTTAATTTAAATATATTGTTAATATCTGAATGGTGGAAATTTTCATTTTTTAAAAAAAGATTTTTTTAATTAATTAATCTGAGAAAACATTGACTATCCATTGGTTTTTACTTTCCCCAGTTTAAATATTGATCTCCGGTTGCCGCTCTTTTATTAATAACGATTCGCATATCTTCCGTTCACCGTTATCATCAAAATTATTCATAAGTAGTCGAAATTCTTCACCATTAACTTTGCCTTTTCGCACAACGCAATTCAAAGAATGATCTAAAACTTTACTCGTTCTGCTTAATTGCGAATGTTCACTAATACGTGTTCTGAGTTGACGCTTTGTCTACCCTATGTATAGGCTATTACACCCATAGCATTTAAATTCATATACGATATTAGATTGCAATATAGCAGGTGTTGGTGTTTTGATTATTAAATAACTTTTTGTTTTTGTTGTCATTGAAATTACTTTTAAATCGTCAAGCTCAACAGTTTTTTTCTATTATGTTCTTGAATATTCTAAATCCTTTTGAAAATGGTATTTCTTTTCCATTTTTACTTTTCTTCTCATCTTATTCTTTTCCAGTTATTAATTTGCTAATTGTTCCATTGATTATCTTTTCTATTTTTCTATCTGGATATGCATTCTTTTTCAACCTTTCTTTTATAATATCCAGTTCCTTATCTATCTCTTTATAATCTGATTGTTAGTGGTTGCTAAAAAATCATTAGTCTCCATAAAAATTTATTTATTCAAACCGTTTTCTGATTTGTTTAATTTGTTATTAAAACAAATGAAATTTTAATACTTTTCACATATAAAATTTTCGCATTTAATTCGAATATATTGAGCTTTAAAATTTATACTTGTTTTTATTAAAAATGTAATTTATACTTTTATTTAATTATTAAAATCTTTCAGCTCAATATATTGCAAATTAAATTAAAAAATTAAATATGTTACTCGGATATTTTTAGATTCTCACACTGATGTTAAAGATAATACTCTAAATTAAGCCTTTGATTAATCCACTTTTATATCTTTCTTCACAGAAACTATTGTTTGACGTATATAGTCCTGTATCCGTCTCTTTTCTAAATATATTAATCTTTAATTTATTATTCGATTTCTCCTTTTTAATGATAAAATCTAGAAATGGTAATTTTTCATTTCTTTCTTTCTCCATCGTGAAATTAATATTTTCATGTAGAATATTCATGTATGTTAAAAATGGATTGATGTGATTTTCCCTTTCAAATATTAAAAATACGTCATCAACATATCTTTTATAAGCCAATGGTTTAAGTCCTTGGTAATTGTTGATTTTCATTTCTAAGTAGTTCATGAATATTTATGATAATGTTGGTCGTGTTTGATGGGCTACCTCTATGCACAGTGTGCTTTAGATATCCTTAAATGGAGCGGGCAAACAAGATGACTCAATTGAACTTTCTCTTTCAATTTAGGAACTAGGAAACCTTAGTGCTGGAATGATGAGCTTATCGTTACACTGTTCAATCACTTCCTGAAAATTTTCAAATTTTGAATTCCTCAGAACAATTTGAATTGTCCTTTTATAGAAAAAACAAATAAACAGTATATTAAAAGTATCTAAACGAGCTATACGTATATTTGATTCATATAACCAAGTTACCGATTGATGTTTCAAAAGAATAATACATAATATACGATTATTGTATATAAAAGAACCTTTCAATTAGATAAATTTGATACGTTTTTAAGGTGTACTTAACATTTAGATCTAGAAAAAGTCAGTTGAACAAATGCTTTTTATTAAGAGTAGTGATACGACAAACGTTCAGTTTTTATAAACAATAGCAAATCTCCTTCTACATCAAATAAAATAAAATTGGCTTAAAATTTTGAGTTGAAAATTGTCTATGTACATGTTATTAAGGCTCTGCAAAATAAAATAAACTGAAACAAAATCGATGTACAATGAAATAATCTCTCCGTTCCCCCTTAAATAACAGTTTGTGTCGAAAGTCTCATTTTTTGTTCGATCGTACTTCAAGCAAAGAAGGGTGCTTTTCCATGACTTTAACGATGATCTTTTCGATATAATCTCGCAATCTGAAGTTGGAATCCTTATCTTTGGCCAAGAGATCCATTAGCTGGAAGATAATTACAATCTTTCAATAGCAAAATTGACATCAAAAATAAAACCATGGTGAAATTATATTTTAATTGGACCATCATTCAACAAAAACGATCCGTCACATTTGATAGAATGATTTTTAGAAAGAAACGAAAACATTGATCTGATCACAACCAAATCAAGTTGAAATTTTCCTTAAAATGGTCGACTTGAATAAGCTAATTATTGATCTTATTGGAGAAAAAGTACTCGATTAAACAAGAACAAGTCCCTCTTTAAAATAATTTGAGTTTTTGATAATTTCAAAATTGTTCGGTACTCAGCGTTCTCAAGACGACAATAATTGCTTTAAATATGAAATTAAAACAATTCAGAATTCACTTCATCTTTGTCAGACATGAAACATAAAACGTGAAAATTAATTATCAAAAACAAAATAAAAAGTGGGGAAATGTTCCTCAAGAATTAAAAAAATAATAATAATAATACTTTAACTCTGCATAATATATTTTGCATAATGAGAAAAGAGAACGTTACATTTTTCATTGACTGTCTAGAGAATATCATAAAAATCAAATTACGGGTTCAGAAACATTATGGCATCTTGAAGCAGTCTTTCTTGAATAAAGCTTGCTTAGAAAAGAGAAAAAAACCTGAAAATTGTAAAAAATGAAATTCTTTGCTTTTACTCGTTCTTCGCTGACACCATTCAAATATTGACGTTGATGAAAGAACAGATCACAATTACGTGGTGTGGATCAAAAGTCTTTAGACTCGTTATGAAATATGAATGGCACTAAGATGAAACTTTATCTACAACAAATGAACCATGCAGATGATAAACACACAGAGCCATTCTCATATATAATCACCTTCTGCTCTCAGACACTTCGTCAATAGATTTATTATTGATGCGGAAAACGTAAGAGAGAAAAAATTTTCATTTTGCTATGTTATTTTTGAAGAATTCAAATTTTTTCACAAATGAAATAAAAGCTGATGTTGTGTACCAATGTTCAGTTAATTAATCTTAGACAAAATATTGATTAAAATTTGTCCTTGGAAAGGGCTCACGAAAATTTCTTGAAGAAACATGAAAGAAAATGTTTGCTATAGGAATTCTATTTGTGCAAGAAAACCAATTCCTCTGAAATTAATTCCAATGAATAATTTTGAGTACCCTCTATTTTTCTTATTCTCATTGATCAGAGGACATGAAAAGTTCAATATGTTTCTTTTATCAAAACTGTGTTTAGAATTAATGAAGTCTCACCACAATGTTCTCTAATACAATTCGCTAACTAAAGTCAAAGAAAAAAGTTTAGAAAATTTAGAAAGAAAACCGAAGAATATTTATAAATTCTTTTACTTTTATCAAATTCGGTCGAAAATCGAAAATATAACGATGAAAGACGAATTTAAAATAAAATCTCACCTCGTCTTTGCCATAGTCTTCCAACTCCTTCGTTAAATCGTCTGATGAGTTCAAATAATTCATTTCTCCTTTAGCCGTTCTTTCCAACAATTCTCTGTTCGACTCTTCAATTTGGGCTGACAACTGCCTATTCTCCTCCTTCAACTTTTCAACCAATTCTTCCAATTCCTTATGTCGTTGGTTGATCTTATTCATTGTTTTTATCCGAATATCAGGTTGAACAAAGACATGGTTCGATTTTTCATTTAGTTCTGTCATCATCTGAAACAGAATTTATTACGTTTTTATTTATTATTTTTTTCATTAAATGTTTGTGAAGCCACAAAGACAATGGTTCCAATAGAAAAAACTTTTCAACAACATATTCTCTCTAAAAAGGTATAAGAAAAATGATATATTAAATTGTGCAAATTTTTGGGCCGTATGAAATAAATTTAAATAAAAATAACTTTTAATTAAATTAATAAAATAATTTTATTTTCTTAAAAATGAAAACTGAGTCAGGTGCATTTTTTAAAATACCTCTTCCAAGATCATCGTTTAATTCATCAATATTTTCAGAGTTTATTTATGGACTGTTATAACAAATAATAATTTATTCCTTTTAAATTTTTTAACCTTTACAGAAACAAAACTGAATTTATCAGATTCTACCCTGATTTAATAGATCAAAAAACAAGGTAATAATACAAATAAATAATAATACATGTCTAAGGTGGCTAAATAAGGTCTTGTCGATTTTGTTAAATTGACATTTCATTAAATAGTTTATGTATTCCTCAGAAAATCAATTTATTTTATTAGATTACTTTAAATCAATCATTTAATTTGATGTTTGAATTAGCAAGTCCAAACCGCTGACAGAAAACCAATCATTCGTTTCTGCTTATTGTATGAATTTAAACTTGGGTCTAATGCTTCCAAAGCCAGTGGAAAAATTTGTTCAGAAGCTGCCAGATTTAACAGAATCCGAATTTTATTGATTTTATTTATCTTAAAAAATACTTTTCCAATATACATATATCGGAAATCAAAATATGGAGAAAATTTAATTAATTGATAATTTAAAATTAGGGACCAGGGTGTTTTTTAAATATAGTAACATGAAGTTCCCTCTTTCTTTAATTAGTTATACTAAAACCCCATTTACTATGGGCTTAGTAGCATTATAAATGATAGAACTCATCAAGCGTATAAGTCCGTCATCAGATTTATGGTAAAAAACTTTTTTAAAGAATAAGTTTAAGGAAGATTCAAACGAGAGATCTACCCAAATTTTTTCCTTTCAAAATGGCAATGGAATACCATTGACAAAACACAAAAAAATGTTCAATTCTAGTTATTAATCCTCTTAAAATGGGACATTTTAATAAACTCGAAATGATTATTTAAGAAACGACACCAAAAACATTTTGCAAAATGAAAATGAAACAACCAAGTACTTTTTCATAGTTTTCTTTCTCCTTTATGATATTATCTTTGTCAAATTTACTATTCATCTTCACTCGCTCGAAATCTTCTTGCAAGTTGCTAATCCGTATATCTGATTCCGTTAATCTTTCGGTAAATTCGTGCTTTTCCTGAACAATAAAGGTCCAATCCGTAAAACGTTTTAAATGTCCAAGACCGTTCCACATACCGCTTTCAGACTTTCACTTTCATCGCGATATCGACGAATTTCCAAAGCAAGATCAGCTGACTCTCCCTCCAGCTTATATAATCTAAACGACGACAGATAAAGACTACCCGGCTTTCGTTAAATCCTTACCTGTTCTCCATGGACTGCAGTTCAAGGTTCTTATCCTCTTCCGTTCTTAACTTTAAAGTTATTATGACAACAGTACATGATTTAACATTATCATACAAGTTTTTGTTTGAACTCCTTTTTTTCCTGATCCAGTCTTGATTGGGCTTTCTCTTCCAACTCCCTCAGATTGTCTTCGAGGTTATTGATTCTAAATGGATACTGAGATCAACAGCGGCTTCCAAAGTTTTCATGAAGAAATAGATTTATTGATATAATTAAAACATCTTTTACGAAGATGTGCACGGAAAACCTCTCTTACTTTGTATATTAGTAAAGAAAATGGACAATATTGATTATTGAAATTAAGGAATTTTGATGAAAAAAGAAAAAGAAACGCAATTACTGTATTACTGTATAATATTGGGTTGTCATATTATTTTTAATAAGAAACAAAATTAATTAATTATATCTTGCTCTTTGTTTACTACTCCTCCCAACACTCAGGAAGCTTTTGTACCTCGGTTGAAAACCCTGAATTTTTGATGAAAAAACTTTTTCTAACATATTCTGTAGGCCTATGTCATATTCAAATTATAATCCGCACATGCCGTTCGATAAAGATCAGAAGAGGTGAAAATCCTTTGGGGCTGTATCAGGTAAATATGTTTGGTGAGGTGGAATCTCCAAACAAATTTTTTCAATGAATGATTTTGTCGGTTTAGAAGAATTTCGAGCACTGTCAAGCTGCAGATGTTGGCAATACAGTTCGGGGGTTATCGTTTGGTTTCTCTTAAGAAATTCGTAATGAATGGTTCATTTTTGGTCTCACCAAACGCGATGAAATTGTGCTTGAATCGGATAACTATTTCTCCGACGTCTTTTCGCTGATACTAACTTTTCCATAAACTAAACATATAGTTCTAGTGACCTCTGTAGATCTTGCTTCTCGAATATATCCGAACAATAATATATGCCCGAAATGCTCATTTTCTCAACATGTCACTCCATTATCGGGAGGTAAATTAAAATTATTTTTAAAAAATAACCGGGTAAACTTAGTTACCTATTGAAAATTAAACGAAACTAAATATCAATATTTTCAAATTTTATGATATTGATTGTTGATATGTCAAATGGATTTAAACAAACCGATAGGACTTAAGCATCAACACAATGATTAGGATATTGTTTAATATTTTTATTTCTGATTCGTTGAAGGGACAAAATTTTAAAAGAAATAAAATTTTTCCAGATACAAAATCAGATTAATGTAGCACAATAATAATTGGTTTATAATTAATCATAATTAATCTATTTTTACCTGTAAACTTTGACTTTATTTATTGGAATTTTATAAAAATAATAAAAATAAATCTTTCAAACTATTTATTACATTAGTTCTGATTAAAAGAATGTATTGTTAACTCTGCAGTTAGTCCTGCATCATCGATTGTGTTGACTGGTAATTACTATAAAACTGAACCAAGATTTGCGTATGTTTACTTAATTCTGGCCAAAATAATACATTAATAGTAGAGATTAATAATTGAAAATATTCATTGAAAACAAAAATGTGATTAATAATTAACAATTAAATTGAAATTATTAATATCGATTTGAAAGTAACCATTGAAAAAAACTTTAATTCTTAATTAATTTAATTCAATTTTTAAAATCCAAACGAAAAAAAAATATTATTAATTATTTTATTGATTTTTATAATTATTTAATTGATTATATTATTGATTATTTAATTTAATTGATTATTTAATTATTTAATTGATTAATTAAATAATAAACTAAACTTTTGAATCTCTCAAAAAAATTCATTGAAAGTATTAAGAAAATATTTGTATGTCATATGAATCATTCATAAATTTATCTCATTGGCCAGATTAAGCACCAATCAGAGTCAGTCATTTTAATTTTTAAAAATATTTAAACAATTGAACGAAAAAATTCTGAAAAATTCTGTAGAAATTTAACAATTAAAAAATGCACAGATTTTTTGCTAGCCAAACTGTGAAAGACAAATAAATAAGTTTTGTTTTCTTTATTCCAATTAAATAAATCACCTTTGTACAAGGGACTTCTTTTCTTCTTTAAATCTTTGAGATTGTTGCTTGTCCAGATCGAATTGATCTATATGGAAATCACTCAATTTCTGCTCAAGCCGTTTCATTTGCATCTGAGTGTTAGAAATAAGAAGATTTCTCTGTAAAAGAACTGTATAATAATAATACCTGTAATACATCAAAATTGTTAATAATGTCTTGGCTAAGCGCGCCACCAGGGTAGATATCGCTACCTCTCGGAGATGCCCCGGCGGATACCAGGTCTCTTATGCGACTGGCAGCTGATGGGAATAGCATTTGATTCTCAAGGAGGCTAGACGATATCGATGAAGCAGATTCATAAAACATCCAATTCATAAAAAATCAATACATACATATATATATATATTTATTTAAGAAGCAACAGTTCCATGACATTGTGTAATCATACCATGCAATCAAGAATTTAATCAATGTGTTTTAATTTTTGTTTAATTGAGTTATCCATTTGATCAAGATATTGAAACGAGCCTTTATTGCCAATGAAGATTGCCAATTTATTATAAGAACATTATTGTCAAAATTCCTTTAATATTAACCTACCACATTAACCAAGGGATAAAATTGGTTACAACAATTATCTCGTGCTATACAAATATCATGTCAATTATCATTATGAAAACAAAATAAACAAGCAAAGAATACAAGTGAAAATTAAACTAAGAAAAGAAAGCTTACTTTTTACAACTTGATGCAATTCTGAATTATTTTAAAATTATGATTATATTGAAAATAATAATAATCATTATTATCACTATTATTATTTTTATTATTTTGTTTATTAATTTATTATTATTATTATTATTATTATTATTATTATTATTATTATTATTATTATTATTATACTTGTACTACAATTATTGTTATTACTATTACTACTATTAATATTATTATTTCTACTATTACCGTTATTATTAATAATATTATAGTTGCTCTAACTAAATCTTAAGTGATAAAAAAATAATTAATTAAATATAGTGAAATTTTTATTTTGTTGGCCGATACTACAGAAATGATTTATTGATAATTTTATTAAGTGCGATCTTTGATGAAAAGAAAATATAAAAAAGTAGACAATTAAAACCAATTAACATTTTCAATATTCCACATAAATATTATTCATACGCGGTGTCAATAAAAAAACGGAAAGTGTGTTTAAATAATCATTTTAGTGCGGATTTTTTAAATATTATTTTGTAATACTTGTATATTGATTTGTCATTATTATATAAAGTAACATTTGATTTTATTTGAAATTTTATTTTTTAGTTATGATGATAAATAAAAGGTGCTTTATCCAAAACAGAAAATTCTGCAAAAGATATTATTAAAATCTTTGTCTTCCGCGTAGTTTTCATTGTGATGGCTGAAAATTGTAATACTGAAGCATTTGTCAAAGAATTTTTGAAAGAAGCGCTGCTCATTGAACAAGGACTTTTAATAATAATATTTGTTTGAATAATTTATGTCATTCAATGCAGATGCTTGGCAGCAGGCTTCATTGTTTATACGAAACATAAACATTAAATTGAGAACATTCAGAAAATGGTTTTAATAAATTATTAATGATTTTTAATTTATATTTTATGACCAAGAATTTCATTGGATAACGTGGATAATGAATGTCTTATTAATTTAAAAATATAGAAACTCACTAAATCAACGTTATAAAATAAAAATTATTATTATATGTTAATATAATTATATATTACTATATGATAATATTAATGTAATAATGTTTCCATTAGCAAATTATAACTGATTGTTGTTAATTAAAACAAAAACCATTTCCGAATAAATTTCTCAAAATTACTCGAGTCAACATTCCCACATTACTTTCAGACAATTAAAAAATATATTAAATAATATTTTACAAATCATAATAATTATTTAAGAACTTGGTAAAAATTTTCAATCGATAATGGTCTAGACTATAGATCCACCTGTTTCACTTTAAATCTCAGAGTAATTGTTTTCAGAATATTTAATTTCTTCTCACAATTCCTCAGAGATTGGACATTTCTCCGATCATACTTCGCTTTTTCCCTCCCATATACGTATTTGTTGTTGATAATGTCTTCTCATTTTCAAAGGTCGTCCTGGATAATCCAAAGCCCACAATACATCCAAAATCAGTTTCAGTTGATTCAACGTACCCCAACAAAGTAAAGTAACTTAAGTCATGACAATTTTCTCTGACTCTTAATGGGAAAATTGTATAGTGGTATCTATAAAGGATTTAAGAAATCGTTAATTAACACTTTTCGAAGGATGTAACTGCCCTTTATTGATGGCTTTTCGTTTTTAGTTTAATTATTTTTGAAAATTGTGATCGTGACCTTTTTCTCATACCACTTTATTTATTGATTTTCGAATTTGTAAAATATGAATAAAACTCTCTTAAACTTTGCCGGCTCTATAATTTTTAGACTGGTCCATAAGTTCCTGGTCCAATGTTTATTTGGTTTCAGCAATATTTAAGAAATATCTATCCGTAGCTTGGTTTGAAATGTTTTATGTTAGGATGTTACGTTAGAAATGGGCGTTTTAATGAATAGCAATTGTTACTGTATAAACCACCAAAATAACCCATTTTAAATTGGTCTCGTTTATGATATTTTGTTAATATTATCTTTCGTTTCGTTCAATTTCTGTTGGACAAGAAGCTTTAGAGATATGGAAGATCAAAAGTATAAATTTTGCTCTTGTACGAGCGTGGACTGATAAATACGTTACCCCACAAACTCGTGTCGTCACAAAAATAAAGTAAACCTTGTTATCATCCAATTTTATAATATAAACTTTTTATAATAATTCGTGCGGTCGGTTTTTGTTTAAATAGTTTGAAATAAGCAACTTTTTAATTCTATGAAAACGGAGAAAATGAATTTCGTTTAATGACTAAACATTACTTTTAAAAGGGAAAACGGTCGAAGAAACCCCAGGAAAACTTCAGAAACATTACGATGAGTCCAATCCATCAAATTTTATAATGAAACATCGATTGCCTGAATTCAAACGCGATCAATAAAGCACAATTGATGAACAACGATCAGGTCGTTTGGCAGAAATGATCAATAAAATCCACGATATACTTTTGGAAGATTGTCGAGTGAAAGTTCTTGAGATAGGTAACATTGTAAACATCTCACATGAACCTGTATAACACACTTAACACTTGTACATGAAGAAACTCTTAACAAGATTGGTGCCTTGTTTGCTCAATTATGAGGTCATTTCAAACAAATTTTTGGACATTTTTCAACGTAATCTACATGAATTTCTCCGTCGATTAGTAACCGTTGACTAAACATGAAGAGGTTGAGGTTTCGGTCAAATGACGATGTTATCAGCCAAACAACTGAGAGGAGATTATGTTGAAAGACATGAAATCGGACCTCTCTAAGAATTGAATTTTGAAGTAAAATTTTATTCCTATGGGATCCATTCATTGGTTGTTATGGAAAAGATGGCAATTATAACAATGATTGGTCGTTTTTTGGTTAATACATAAAGTAGTTTTGATTTTGACAGATTTTCTCGTTACTTTTCCGCACCCCGATAACATATTGTTTGAGGATTTCATTTTCTAAAGGTGTTTAGTCTCTAAAAATGAAACCAGGCAACAGTGACATCTCGTTTTTAAAGAAAATAACAACAAAACGATTGCCATCGATTTTCCGATTTTGTCAGACGCCTGACATCCCCAATGTGGCAGGGGGTTGAGGATTGGTAGATTTGAAAAAGAGCTGAAAACCTTTGAAAGAGTTGACATCTTTTCAGAAAGAAATCAGAGCAATTGTATGGTTCAGTGGACACCTCTTCTGATCACCATCGTCTGAGAAATCGCTCTTCTGACAAATTGAGAGTTGACCAATTGGTTTATGGTGATAAAATACTCACAGTACTCAATCATTATTTTTTCAAATTTGTCACTTTCCTCATATTTTGCGTTGATATTTATTTTGAGGTCCTTCAACTTTCATGAAGCTTCATTGACATATTTTAATGTTCCCTTTGTCGTTTCATTGAGCAAGAAAATGGAACAAATCTTTCGAGCCTCATTTTTTAATTTTTACAAAAATTATTAAGTTTCATAGATTTATCCTCTAAAAGTCCTTAGTTGTGTCACATGAACACTCCGAGGATGATTTTTATTATTTTTATTATTATTATTATTATTATTATTATTATTATTATTATTATTATTATTATTATTATTATTA
>JBBMKC010202705.1:0-13871 GCA_037834085.1 Bipalium vagum | reverse complement strand
CAATAAAATTTTACTTCATAAATTTAATTTTTATATTTGTGCATTTATTTCCGCGATTATACGACGCACCCGGTATTATAATTTTGTCTCATGTCAATCCATGCTCTGCTAACGTTTGAAATGCTTGCCTGCTATGCATCATGATCTAGTTCAAACATTATAAACATAGATAACCCATTTCGTGCTACTCTCACTGATACTGCTTATTTCTATACACTTTTTCAACAGTTTCCAATACACAATGCCATGGATATCTCACCAGAAAATAACACCTTTTAAGGTGTTCAGATTTTCTAGTGAGGAGAATGCTCTGTTGTTGATCTAGAGAGTCCATTTCTCATCTCCAATTATCAATAGTTCAAGAAATGAATCAGTTTGTAATCGGAAGAATAGTGCAGTACAGATAGTAGCTCTTTGAATTCTATTCTTCTTTGTCAATTTGTACGGGACACAAATACAAAATATATTGATTCTTCAATGATTTTCAAATGATTCTAAATGGTTTCCTGATTGCAAGCATATATCTCGGCTAAATCTAATGAGGTTTGACAGGAATTTAATTCGATGTCTACTCGCAACACATCATCATCCTTTACAGTTGGGATTTCCAATCTCGGTTTGTCCTCCAAATTTAAATTATTATACTGTAAACAATTCTGTCATGCTCCACACTAATGGCAACCGTTTTATTGAAACCGTTCTCAAACTAGAAGACCATGCAGTGACTAATATGCATCTTTGTGAAATCCATAATTTTAGATTAGAAATATTAAGGTTATTAGAATAAATTTATTAAATATTTAAAAATCAATATAAAATCATAAATAAAGTCAAAAAATTGCAAATTACATACATTAATTAAACAAACTGACAAATATAATACTCAAATAGGCAAATAATTATTTCTTAAACTAATACTATCGATTCTAAAGGAATAGATATAATCAATAATAATTGAATTTTGAATAAATATTTTTTTGTAAAAATTTTATTATTTTAAACATTTAGAAAAATCAAAGGGACGTCAGCAATTTCGATAAGCTGTTTACCAAGGAGCAGTACCAAGTGACACCGACCGATAACTTTTTTATCATGAGTCTCGACCAAACGGAGTTTTCTGGATTTTCTTTTGTCAATCCCGAATTCGTTCCGGAAATTTAATATTTCAACAATGAAAATATTGATTTTTTGGTTTTGGAAAATGGTTTTTAATTATTGATTAAGATTTGAATACTTCTTTATTCTTCTCATTGAGTTACAATTTTGTATACAATTTCTCTGGTTTATTTAATTTTATTCAATTATAAAGCAACCTGGACTATGTTAACTGTCATGAAAAATCAAATTGTTCTCACTCTTTTGTTTTCATTTTTTATAATTTATATATATATTTTGTTGATTCTATTGGTTTTGAAAACCATTTTTTTTTAAAAATCAACTTTTCATTATGCAGAACCTTACCTCTCTTCAGAATACTTTCAATTGAATTTAGTTCTTGTTGAATTTTTTTCTACAAAGAATTAGTGGATTTCTTCAAAATTATTTAAATACTTATGAAAATTTGTAAATCAGTTGAATTATCAATTAAATATTGTTAAAACAGAAAATAAAGGTGTAAGAGCGACATTATTACATATAAATGAATTTAAGAAATATGTATAAAATAATATACTTTATCTGTTTTTGGAAGAGTCGATTATTTTTGCACAAAATTATTCTATTCATTTTCAAAGATGTCATTTCAAAACTTTCAAGAGTAGATCTTTAAGAAATTTTGTTAATATTATGTTGTCCCATAAAAATATCGTTTTTGTTATTAAGATTTAAATGAGACATCTTTTGTGTATAATGAGATATGAAATATTATTATAATCATTTTAAAATTCTCCTAATCCTCTAAGTATAAAAGTGAGAAATTCTTTTGTATCAATTTTTAAAAAAATCTAATTTAGCGCCCTAAGCAAGGGGGAAATGAAGAGACTCCCAGGTTCAGATGGTTCAAAAATTAACAATCAAAGTCTTTTCTGATATATGTTAATGATATTAGCAATCTTCTCCAATCTTATGATATTTTTCTTCAATCGCTTTTGATTTTCTTCAATGGTATTGTGTTTTGCGTAGAAAAAGTATAATTTCATTTTATTTTATTACTATTTAAAAGATAGAACCCGATGATTATTCTTTTTCTGTAATTCTTTAGTAAAATAAAAAAATATTAAAATATAAAAAATGTATAAAAAAGTAATTATTATAATAATTATTAAGTAGAAAAAATCATTTAAATAATTATAAAAAAAGTAATTAATAACCAATTACTAATTATAATTATTATTTTAAATTATTTATTACCATAGTAAAATTGCTTATACTTTTTGGATTCATCTAATTTATGAACCATAAACCTAAAGATAACTAAGGATCTATAATAATTATAATTATAATTATAATTTAATAATAATAATAAAATTAATTAAAAACGTAATTTAACGTCGACCTCACTTACATTTAGAAACTAGACAAAAAAAAACTTTCAATATTTCATTGCAGTAGACAAACGAAATTCAGATGCAAAAAATTCAAAAAGAATAATCTCAGGAATTCAAAAATAATAAATACATAAAGTAATTATTTTTTTATTGGTATAGCACATTTGATTCTAAATTTAACTAAGTGTTAAGTTCCTAAAAGGATAGTTGAATTTATAAAAACTCAGCTTGGGCTTTTAGGTTACTTAACAAAGTCTATGCTATCAGAAGGATTTACGGGCGAACGTTTGGAACACTACTACTATTCACTGTCACAAATAAAAACAAATCGATCACGAGAAAATTATAAATGAACACAAACTGTAATAGCAAAATCTTTATTGAAAATTATGATACAAATTTTGTATTTTACAAGGTTAATTGGGTTTTTGCTGACCAACAGATTCTTTAAACACAGGCTTAGTCTAGTGTGTTAAAGCCCTCAGAAAGTTTACCAGCTAACGGCTGTGTAAACTTCAAAAATAAAAAAAAGAAAGAGGAAAAACAGCAAAGAATTAATTGATCTAGGACGAAGTGTCGAGTATTTATTTTTAAGAAGAGATTAATTAAAAGTTACGTCAATCGGTGAAGATTGCGCAACTACGATGATTTAGATTTTAAATAAAAATTTATCGTCAACGCTTCTGTACTCATAGAGTGTAGACGGTTTAATAATAATAGAGATAAATATAATAATAAGTAAATTAAATATTACTTTTGGTCTGCTATTACGTTTGAATTTGTTCGATTGAGTTCTTCCTTTCTTAATTTCAAATGACGCTTTTATACTCTTCTCGGTGTGTGGTCGTTTTTGTGGTCACCGCTTTCACTTAATCTGATAAACTATGTGATCTGTTCCTAACGAGATTGTTGACTTTGATATCGCAAGAATTCCTAGTCTGGAATTTATTTCTCTAGTTCTGGATTTGATTTCTTTGACTTGACTTGTCTTGTTTTTTGTGTTATTCGCGTCCTTCATGTCTTATGGTGAGTTTCTTTTATATTATTTATTTCTCATATTTTATTATTTTTAGTAATAATATATTTCTATTTATATATTTTTATATAATTTAACTTTCTTAAAATAAACTTTATTATTTTTTTTTATGTAATTTTCTATTTTTAGTAACTGTTTGGTATCTAATTTTAATTTATAAACAAATTTTATATTTTTTCAGAAACTCTGATAATGTTAATAAAAATAATATTAATAATAATAACAATGATAATAATAATAATTAATTTAAAGAAGGTTTTTGGTGATCAGTCACAAAGCTTTTCATAACAACATAAAAATAAAATTAGAGTATTTATTAGAATCACGACATTTATGGATCAGTAAAGTTGTTCAATAAAATGACATAAAAATGTTTATTGTGGGATGCTCCACATAAGCAATAATTTAGGAAAAAAATTATGAAATAAAAATTGTAGATGATCCGATTATCAAATAAAAGTTTAAATAAAGAACAAATTAATAACCATATATTTAATAACTAATTGTAATGGTGATCGTCACTGTAGAGATTTATTTAAAAATATCTTGTTATAAAAAAATAACTGTGATTCATTTATTGAAACGTTCAACTCACTTCAGTTCTGTTTTTTTTAGTTTCATTTGTTATGATAGCATTATTAACTTTTTAGTCAAATCATTTTACATTTGCATTTATTGATTTACTATTAATATTTTTAGTTTAGCCAGATTTTATTTAAGTGGTCCTCATTTGTATTCCATCTGCATTGCTCAAGACAAAACTTCTTTCTCAACTCCAAATTTGTGGCTCTGTCCGCGAATAAGTTCTACTAAAATCGACAAGATTAAAAGCATTGTTATGTGGGATAAAACACACTGGCTCATATTTAGATATCATAAAAGCTCATTATCTGCGCTATGCTCTATCAAAAATTCTGATAGAAACAGCTTATGCTAAGTTTCCCATCTATTTTACATTCATCCACATTATAATTAAAAATTAACAGTTTAATTAAAAGCAATTTACGCAAAGCCTCATACTTCACTGAAAGCAATGACAATTATTAATAGCCTTGATGGATTTGAACTGCACCCTCTGGCTTCCATTTTTTTCGCTCAATATTATATGTTCTCCGAGGACTTGTTTTTTAGTTTTTAGTTTTTAAAGAATTGTTTTATTGGTAACTATATTTCCGAGGTAATTATGCTTATTATAATTATTTTCTATTTTTGAAAAAATATGATCAGTTGATTTTTATGTTCATTTTCATTTTGACTTAGTCAAGAGCTTCCTTTCATTTTATATAATTCAAAAGTTCTGTTTAGCTTTAGGAAATATTTATATTTTTTATATCACAGAGACTCCAACTATTAGCTGAGAAAGTCCCTAAAAAACACGTGATCAAGGTAACATAACTTTAAGGTTTTAATATGGAATCGGTCAAAATAAGAGTAATAACTAATTCAGAAATCACTTTTCAAGTAATGAGTACATGCCTGTATTATATCTTATTTCAAATGTTCAAATAATAATAAATATTAACTAGAATTAATATTAATAAAAAATTTTCAACCTATCATAAAAATAATAAATAAAAAATTTAATCTGGTGATTTTCATAATCTCCAAGATTTATTAGATTTTTTTATCTCGGGGAAATATTGTTTTCCAACTTTTAATTAATTTTCCTTCTACTAGGATGGTGAAAAAGTAATGCAATCAGCTTTACTCTATATGGTCAGCAATATTTCTTTAGCAGCAGTTTTTGATAAAATTGTGTAATACTATTCTGTATTGATTTTAATTTTTATATTGATAATTATTTTTATATTTAAACTTTTTATATATGATAGATCGAAAATTCAAAAATCGTGAATCTCTTCTATATATTAAGCTTGAATAAATAGGAAAGGTTTCCCAGGCGGATGTTTGCAAACATTGTGGTGATGATGTCATAAGCTATTCTCAATGTACAAGATGTTCAAAGGTGTAAAGAAGTGGATGAAGATTTGAATGACGAATATCGTGAAGGGCGTCCATAGAAATAGAATGATGTTATCTTTTGAAATTAATCGAAGATCCAACATTAACTTGACAAAAATTGGCAAGAATATTCAAACATGACCGTGTCACAGTTATCAGATATTTAAATCTTGGAAAAAGTAATCTTTGTGGTAGATGGATTAACATCTGTCAACAAAAATTGCCAGTGTAGTTATGAGCTCAAATCTGCTCAAAAATTTCGAAAAATTCCGGTTTCTGGGAATCTATTCTGAATTCAGATGAGACATGGGTATGTTTCAGTAATCCTGATGCCAAAAAAAACAATTGTTGGCAGTAAATCAGTCTGTTGTAAGTGTCCCAAAGGCTCCAATGCACAGAATAAAGATGCTCTGTTTGATATTGAATTCTTGTGAAATGTTCCTTTTTGAAATGCTCACATAAGCCGAATAAGTGAATGCCATTGTTTTTGTGAACCGAGCTGATTTTAGTAAACAATTTTTTTACTAAAACAATTGCAGTTAAATGTCCCGCAAAAACAACTACATTCAAACAATGTTTAATTTATTAAACAGTTTTAAAAATATGACCATTAAAATTTTTCTTATATAAAAGGTTCTACGATTTAGAAGGCACAGCAACAAATAATACCGTAAACTCTTAATGTGAAAGTCAAAATTTATCGAACAGTAATTTATTCTGGAAGGTTGAAGTTAGAAAAAAGTTCTAAAATAGATGGACCTTATCCAGAAACGTAAAATTTTCTACATAAAGCGGAAATTCTTAAACGAGAAAATATCATTTACCTTCAAATAAAAATTGTAAATATTTAAGGCATTAATTACTACGTTTAATTAATGGACATCCCTTCACTGAATAATAACGATTTTTATCAGAAAAGGATTGTCAAACTCAATCCATTTTTACGCATGCTTAACAATTTAACTTGTTTTATTGATTACTACAATAGGCCTACAAAACATAAAAAATTAAAACAATATATAAAACAAAATATGTAGACAAACAACAACAAATATCAAGTAAGAAATAGGGCAACATTTCTTTCTAGTTTTCCTCTTTCTTCCTCTAATCCGACACTTTTGGCAATTGGTTTCCTGCAGACGTCGGTGAACCAGACTGCTTACATTTTTCCGGCTGATAGGACAAATCAGAAACCCTTCCAGCGCTATTCCAATTACTGTTCAATGGCAATGGTATACTCTTCAGTGATGGGGTTGTGAACAGGCTTGACGGAAATCGATAAATCGGTAATCTTTGCGAAGTATTAGCTAGGGACATTATGTTGGTGCTTTGGGGAGCGCTGCTTAAATTGGGCATAGACTTAAGAGCATTGCTGATTGTCACAGGGTGGTGGTATAAGGTATTGCTCGATGTTGGCAACATATGGGCAAAATTCTGCATGTAATACAAAGCACTACTGTACGGAAGTGATGCATCAGTAGCGGACATGATGGAGTTGAACATTTGACGAACTTGGTATTGAGTCGATGCAGAAGTGGGAGGAGTAAATGTTTGACTGAACGTCGATGAATTGGGCTTCTTTCCGGAATTGGTAACAATTAACCCTGGCGGAAACGAGAACTGATTAAAACACAATGGCTTGTTACTTAAAGAATCCACTGAATTCGAAGACACGGTCGCTTGTTTAGCCGGAAGCAATGGCATTTGTGACGTAACTTTGGGAATTTGCCATGTGCATTCCATTTGACAAAATGGATCCGACGATTTCAAAATTCTCTCCGACTTTTGACTATTTCGACAGGATCGACGTAAATTCTCCCTACTACAAGCATGGGTATTGCGCAAATGTCGTTTCAATTGATTTATCAAATCAAAACCCTGTCCGCAAACATTGCACAGATACGTTTTGTAGTTTTGGTGGACACGCTTGTGGCGAGTAAGACAGAACTTCCTCTTGAATTGTCTGTCACAGATTGTGCATTTGTAGAACTGATTTATCTTAGAAGTGGTTGGCATTGGGTCCAACATTTTGTTATTTGAATCGTCAATGTTAATTATGGAACTTGGTGGAGAAATTTTTGCTATTGATTCGCTTGATTTTCCATTCAATTTATCTTCACTCTCGTCTGTTTCCATTGATTTACTCATTGATTCGTTCTTGACGAAGTGACCGCTCTTAAGGTGCACCTTCTTATTAGATTTATTGTCGAATTGTGCGTCAATTTTCAATTCATTTTCCGTGAGGGGACTCTCAATTTTCGACTTGTCCGATTCTTTGGAGTCCGGTAGATCGTCCACAACAATATGTCGAAACGTTTGCTGAGGTTTTCTTGGTCGGCGTTTCTGAATTAAAGCTTTTTCACATTCATTCACCAATAATAAACAATCGTTTTCCTTATTATCCGTTTCCATTTCCTCATTAAAATCACTGTGTTCATTTTCGACAAAACGAATTTCTTCATTGCCAACTTTATTGCCATCGGTCTTTTGTGAGGGTTCCGAGACCTTTGTAAAATTGGTATTGGAACTGGCTTCAACGTTTTCTTTCTTGATAAATTTCTCATTCAATTTCACACTGATGTCAATGTCTTCATCAATATTGATACAAAGCAATCCAAATAAATCAATCGATCGTTCATATTGCACGACTTGTTGGCACAAAGAGGAAATGACATTGGAAATCAGATTGCTGATTGTTTTCTGAAGTTTCATGTTAACATGGTCTTTTTCCGTCTTGTTCGGCCTGAAAAATACTAATCGTAAATCGCCTAGATTTATTAGCATAATAAATAAACAGTTTCGGCTTATAATAATATATAAATGACAGAACAGGCTAATGTATTTATCAAACAAATAAAAATCCAGCTTACTTATTCATGGAATATATTATCAATGATTAATGATTTTTAAAATTTAAATTTATGCACAATAATGAAATAATGATTTATTTGTAAATTGATCTTTTTTTAATTTTGTTTAAATTTCCTACTTGTTATTGGCTTTGGGATTGAGTTCATTTTGAAGGATGCTTAGCAAAATCTGCTGTTACGTGTATATATTAAAGTTAATTCATGGTTTAACAGACCCAAAAGGATGCATTTACAATTTTCAGCACTTAATCAGTTTGATTTAAAGAAAATTAAGTCTTTTTCTATCGTCATTATTAAATAATTCAATTTAATTAATTCTCAATCTTCAAAATAGACAAATAATATTAGATATATTGAGAGATATGTAAAATTTACAACTGCTTTGTATCTGGTAATTTTTTAAATAAAACTTCGGCGAAATTTTCAATTTAATCGAAATCATTAAATATTTTTTGTAATTTCCTATCAGAAAACCATTTTATTTTTAATATTAATGAACGTCAAGATAGTTTTAATTTTTAAAATCAATAATCGATCGCGTAATAATTAACTGGTTTTGTCAGATTTTATGGCCTGAGGTGTACATTTATAACGATCTTCAATTTATAATGAGCCTAAGACATGTTATGAAACAAAAAAAGTTCCATTTTGAGTTTTTTTTCTGAAGTTTCACCGATAAATATTAATTTAATAATTATGGTGCTGTAATGTAAGTCATGGTTATTTGCAAACTTCACTAAATAATTCTGTTGAAGATCATATTTTGACAGCTATTTAACATATATTCTTGTACTTATTTTCTTTGTATATTTATTTGATATATTAGTGTAAACACTCCAATCAAAATTGATTGCAAAAGGAAAATGGGCACCATTTTGTTATGACCGTATATTAAGCTTTCCATTGAATTAGGAAGCCTGAAACCTCACCAAACGGTTGTGAATTCTCTTTTACCTTATGGTCACTCCGAAGTATTGATATTATTACATTGTCTTCACTTAGGTCTCGAAAAGAAATACCTCTTTCAAATACTTCATACTTTTTCGATGAATTTTATTGATAATATTACATATTTTTTTTATCATGAATGTATTTAAAGATAAACGTTAGTTTTGTTGGGTTGCGGTGCCAATTACCCATTGTAAACCATTCATGGATCTTTCATAGGAATCTTTATCTATTTGTGAAACCATTTTGATTTTAAAGTTTTGTACATTTTAATGTAGATGGTTTGTCACGTAATTTTAAAATGACATAACAACCATGTAATAGTCTTATGACAGTTTACAGTTTCCATAATATAACCTAATTAATCGAATTAAACTAAATCGTATATTTAGGCCTTAACTTAGCCTGGTCACAGTTCCGTGTTTATTCTTCCATGGTCAAATAGAATTCTATCAATAGTTTTTATAGTTTAGATTAATTAATGTTCATTTTATTTCAAGTTCATCAATATTTTCATTTGTCCTCCTATTCTTTTTTATAAAACCTTGTTGATAGTAACTCTTGTTCTGATGGGTTCTGTTTAAGAATTACAGAGTTATATCTTTACATAATTCCTATAAAGTCTTGTATTAAAAACCAGGCAAAACCAGATAATAAAAAAGTCAGCAAGATGAAGAAAGAAGAAAATATAAAATATGAAGATAGCTTAAGACAGGCCAGCGATATTGCAAAAAATATCAAAATTGAAGATTGACGAAATAGAAGAGACGACACTGAAGCATATCTCGCAAACAAGAAATAAAAGACCAAAAATCTCAAACAATCGGAAGAATATGAGAATGATCTGAAATTAATATCAAAATACCAAACAAATCCAAAAAAGGTATTCGAAAAGATAAGAAATGATAAGGTTGCAGATACCACGCCAACCCCGGAAGCTATAAAACATCACTTCATGCAAAAAGCGAAAAGTGATCACAATGCAGACTGGTCAAGGTGTCCGCAGATACCAAAAGGAGAAAACTTCAAGTTTCAAAAACTTTCAGAAGAAGCAATGTTGAACCAGCTAAAGAAGATGAAAAATAGCTCGCCGGGAAAATCAAACATCACATACAAGGACATCGCGTATTGTGATCCAGAGGGCAAGATTACAGCAATACTATTTAACAGAATCATCGAAGAGGGCAAAAATCCGAAAAATTGGAAAAAGTATATAACAGTCCTTGTTCCAAAGCCAGACAAAAACGGAAAATACGACCAGATGCGGTCATGGAGACCAATTGCTCTACTAGATTGTTATTACAAACTATTCGCAGTCTGTCTAGTCAACCAATTGCAAGAATGAATGGATAAAAACAAACTCGACTATCCACTACAAAAAGGAAACGCAAAAACAGAAGGCTGTTTAGAGCATAATGCAATCATTAGATGCCTAATCGAGGACCAATCAAGAAACCAGAAAACCAGAAACCTCCATATCGCATTCATGGATATAACGGAAGCGTTCGGCTCAGTATCCATAGACCAAATACTGGGAATTCTTGAGAGAATGGGCATGGATCAATGCGCCAGAAACATCATCAAATCACTCTACAGCCAACGCTCATCCAATTATATCTGCGGTTCACTAAGAATAGAAGAAATTCCTATCGAAATCTGGGTGTGCCAGGGATGTCCCCTGTCAATGGCTTTGTTCAATATCGCCATCGCGCCGCTACTCTTTAAATGTTCAAAAACAATAGGAGGCGGAACCATGATTGATGGAAAATTTATAGCATGCTTAGCTTATGTCGATGATATTGCACTAGTAGCAAACAAGAAATTATTCCTGCAACAAATGAGAGACCGCGCAGATAGTATTGATGAATGGCTTGGGGTAAAATTTAACGCCAGCAAATGCGAATATTTACCATTTCCGATTGAAACCTCAACAGTCAAAATTCAGGAATCCGACATCCCAAAAATCAATGACCGCGAATTTAACAAATACTTTGGAGTTAATCTAGCAAGATATCCAAAACAAACTCCAGTAGCTGTTATCAAATCTATCCATGCAGATCTCAAGAAAATCAGCAACTCGGTTCTTCTCCCATGTCAAAAATTCCACATGTAAAAGACCTTTGTACGCTCCAGATTGCTCTTTGCAATGAGGAATTTTCAAATACCGAACAACAAATTCAGTTCTTATGGTCACCACGAGAAAACTAAAGCAGTGCTTAAAAAGGCCCTAGATTACAAGATTAAAAATACATCAAAAAGATCTTGTACCTACTGCCAACAACTCCAAACGCATACTTATACACCGACCAAAAACAAGGTGGACTCTGACTCATTGCGGCCAGAGTTGACTACGCAATTCAATCAATCGTCCAGACATTTCGAATGCTAACAACTTCGGAAAATGCAGTAAAAGAAATTTCAACGTACAGCCTCAAAGAAACAGTAAAGGCTCATGGAAAGAAAAAAGGCGAAATATGCATAGATCAAAGCCTTGAATGGTTAAACAAAGGCGACCGAGAGAATGGCTACAAATCATGGTGGACAAAAACCAGAAATAGCATCACCCACCTCCAAAAACATTGTAGTCTAGTCATCAGATTCCTGGCCAATGAAAATGGAATATGCCTAGAACTAGGACATAATTTCGCAGACATAAGAATTTTGATAATCCCAGAAGATGCGTTCAAATGTTGTGAAACTATGAACAATATATATGCCGGGGCTCAATTCCATATATGGGAAAACAGAAAAAGAGCAGGAATTTCCGCAACAGCCATTGGCTCAGACCCTATCAGCTCAAAGATATTATATGACGGGTCAATTAGTATGGGCTTTCATTCACTCAGCCAGAACAAACAGCCTACCAGTTAATAACCGGTCTGGGAGAAATGCAACTCTGTGCAGACGATGCGGACAGGATTTGGAATCACAAGCCCATATCCTAAACCACTGCAAGCCGAACAGCTATTTCATCACCACCTGACACAATGAAATTGCAGACCTCGTAGCCAATACCATCAAGAAAAGAAATATTTGTCGAATAGTTGAAAACAATATCTGCGAATTTGCAACAACTAAAACGAAATTCAGAGTTGATATCCAAATGATATATGAGGAAACCAAGACAATACAATTGGTCGACATCAAAAGCCCATATGACTCATGGAAAATATGGTGAATGCTGACGTAAACAATATCAAAAAATACGAAGAGTTCAGAAAGAACATCCAAGAAAACCTAATAGATTGGGAAGTCAATGTTTGGACCATCATAGTCGGATCCCTAGGCTCGTGGTATAAAGAAAATGACTTCACACTGCGAAAACTCGGAGCCACAAATATAAATATCCAACAGCTAAAGAAGAAATGCGCCAGAGCCGCCATCAAATGGAGTAGCCGATGTTGGCAAGCCCACAACAACAGCGGGTATATTCAGAAAAAGCCAGTTGCCGAAGAATGACAAAGAAGATGAAAAGAAAAATGGTGAAGCCGACTTAGGCTCTCATTTTTTTGTTGTATTAAATAAATGTTTTTCCCTCTTGTGGGGATTAGTAAAAAAACACATTTGTGACTATTGATTCATCCCTAATGAAACTTTTTTTAAAATTTGCTTCTTTTTGAACCTTTAAACAGAATCTAACTTTTTGTTAATCTGACTCCTAAAGTCTCGAAAAAGACCAGTTACAAAACATTTATCCTAGGGTGAGATCGTATTTCCTAATTAAAATTTATGGAAAGCACTTTCAAGGATATGTGTTCCTCGACTGCACAATAATTGGATAAGGTTTAAGAGGATTAACAAGGTTTTTCCATCGATTTATCAAAAAGATTTTTAAATGTTTGGACTACTTCATTGGGATACTTATTAGTCTCACATTCAAAGTTTTTCCGACCTAACATTTCCCATTTTGAATTTAGTCAAGTTATTTTGTTTTCCCACTCTGATAATTATAATCATTATATTTTTAAAATTTTAGGTATATGTGCACGGCTTTTAATATAACAGTTTTGATAATTTTTACAAATATTTGCTCGAATCATAATCTAATAATTTTTTTAATATATTTGCGACTTCTCGTTCTTAGATCTTTTATTGATTTTCCATGACAAGATTTTTCTATTAACTTTATATAAAAATTTTCCTAAATAATCATTACTTCTTTTTCCTTCCTCACTTTGTTAATATTAAATTTAATAAATAATTTGGTTTGATTTCTCGGGCCTGCACTGTAGCCCTTTGAAAATTATACATGTTATGATGCTAATATTTATCATAAAGAATTTATGCACCAGAAATTGGCTTTAATCTTGAATGGCCTCAAGTTCGGATTTTTTAAAGCACAGAAATGATATCTTGTCTGAAAGTTGGGAGAAATTATTGACAAGCAGTGAAGAATATTTCAAAGAATTGTTGGGTTTACCCAAGACACCCCCCCCGGAAAAAATTTTTAAATAAGAAAACCGTAAATAGAGCTTAAATATTAATAATAATAAAAAAAATAATATTAATAATTAAATTAATTAACACTCGAAAAGTAATTTAAAAATTCCCAGAAATTTTATTTGGAAA
>JBBMKC010202694.1:0-13871 GCA_037834085.1 Bipalium vagum | reverse complement strand
ATAATAATAATAATAATAATAATAATAATAATAATAATAATAAATAATTATAAATAATAATAATAATAATAATACATAATAATAAAATTTCAATAAAAATAATTATTATAAAAATAACAAACGTGTTTTTAACCAATTAATTAATGATAAAATAATAAAACATAATCTTAGAAAAATAAGTAAAAAATAATATTTCTTTATTATATGAAAATATCGATAGACGAGGGAAATTATTTTGGTATTTCGCTACAGTCAACAAGCGAATTTGTCTGCGGGGGGGGGTTGGAAAAGGCAACCACTATAAAAGGGTTCCTACTAGTTTAGCGTGGGAAAATATTTTGTAAATTCTTGTGGGATATTTTCTTACACGAAAAAGTTAATTATTTGGAGATTTGTTTATATTGAATCTCAAATTGCCATTTGGAGGATTCTTTATTATAGAAGAGCCTTACACCAGAAGAACAAACTCATTATTTGAAGAAAACACTATTTATAGAGAATTGGCAATTTACCGTGATGAATTTCCTGAAAGGTTATAAATGGGTGGATGAAGACATTTAGGAAATAACGGTATTCGTGGCCTTTAAAATGGACTAATATGAGTCCTGATAACTTTCTAAAGGCTAAGGAATCTTGTAGTGATAGATGAAAATTATACAGTGGTTTATTTGAAGGAATATTATTATTTTTCCATCAATGGCGATGAGCACTAAAGTGCATAGGTGCAGTATTGCAAAAATTAAAGGTTAAGGGTTAAGAGTGAAACTCATTAAATCTGAACAGGTAAAGAATGAGGTAGAATACGTTAATCATATTGTGTCATGATCAGGAATTCAATCAGATCTGGAGAACATAAACAATTAAGAAAATGTTGGTGTACCTAAGCTCACAAGAGAAGTCAAATAATGTTTAGGACTGAGAAGATATTGCTGAATATTTATCAGGAACTATGCCAAAAGAGCTTGTTGAAAGGAAAGGGTACCTCATTAAAAAGAAAACCAAAGAGAGAAAATTTGGTGAACGCGATTGAAAAGCAAATGGATAAATTTTTGAGGGTAAAGAACAGAAGTAGTTGAATGATAAACTAATTAGAAAAACAGTATTACGCTATGCAGACATGGCAAAACCTTTTCAATTAACGTCAGAAGCTAGTGGGTACGTGGCAGAAGTCGTGTTAGCAGAAGCAGGATAACTACTTAACTACATGAACTAATTTCAAGTTATTTGTTGTCCATTTACATTGTTCACTAATTCAGATCTTTCTTGATATGATAATAATGACAGTAATAATACTCCCATTGTCAAACGGAGAAAATTATCGATTTTTCATCCACTGATACTATAAAATTGAGTAATTTAATAAATAAATAATAAATACTTCCTGTGAAAAAATATTTATTTTTCTTTTTCATTTTTTATTTCTTTTCATAATATAAATTTATAATAAATGTCATTTTTTGTAATAAAAAACATTCCTCAACTGAGATGACGCAAATGTGAAAATCTAATTTATTCCTTTCCAATTAAAATTTTTCTCAAGAATTTTTCATCTTTTTCACTTATTTAAAAATAATTTTGAAATTCAGTTTCTGAATTGTATCATTTATTATCGATTTCTCAGCAGCATCTGTTGACCTTACTAATAGGTTTCAGATGTTGGACAACAGTTGCCTAGGATACATTAAGTTCATCAGACAATCTTCTAGTGCTAGTCGATGGATTATCTTCAATTGATTTGTGTTGCTTTTCACAATTCATTTTGACAGAACATGGTTGATCTTGAAAGTCGCTCTTGCCGTGATAAATTTTTTTGAATTATATTTCATCTATACGATTTGACGCACCATCTTCACCTTCTACCTCGCATATTTTTTCAGCCACTGCACTTGAACTGAAATCTTTTTTCCAAAAATGTTGAAGGATTGTTTGAATTTCAATTTTTTCCATATTTATTAGAACTTAAATAAAATATAAAATCAAACATTATTTTACATCAGGTCCTTTACCTAGAATATTTAATGACCTTCAAATCGATTTATAAATCAATTAATTAAAATTTTTAAAATATATAAAAAATTGATTTGAAATAGTTAAACAAAAAACGAAATTACTTATGACTCACCTTAATATAATACGTTGATGTTGCTGATTTCATTAGACATATTTTCATTATATTTCTGCTGTCCATCTTTATTTTAGGAGCTTGATATGCTGGGATGTCCGAAGCCCGTTGTATTTATATTGCATAATATTTTGTCTGCGAAACTTTATCGCAGAGGATTATTGACCTAATCGATTCCGAGACCTCATATATTCCGTTGTTGATATGCGTTCCAATTGATATTATTTTACTCATGATGTAATTTTTAATTTATTTTTATCATTGTTAAATAATTTTTTGTTTCTCTTTATTATTAGTATTATTTTTTAAAAATAAAACTATCTTTATATCAATTATCATTAGCTCATTTAATTTTACATTGTTATATGATTAAACAGGAAGTTTACGGGGCAAAGGAAAAGCAAGTATCAGATTTTATAATGTAATATTGTTAAATATGCAGTCAAAACGTGTCAATATGAACCTTAAAATGAATAAATTTATTAAAAGTCAATATTTTCAACAGAACATCCATTAACACTGGTACAATAATGTTATAATCGATGAAAACAAGTTATATTGTAACCCGGTACTTTTTTTGGTTTTCTTTTATAAACATTTGTTTTTCCATATCCCAAGAAAGAGATCCATTGAAGAAATGTGATTTCGTAGTCCAATAAAAGGATTCTGCTGTCCCAATCATAATTCCGTGAAATGTGCTGTTAAAAAATGTCGTACAAATGTCATAGTGCTCTCTTTATAAACCTGAAAATTTTTGTCAATTATTTCTATCTATATGTGATTATATAAACATAAATAAAATTTCACAAATCATATTTTTATAAAAAATAAAATAAATGTTTTATGTTGCTTTACCTATTATACAGCGTGTTTATTGGCTGATCTATCCCAAAAATAAAATATTAAAAGTCAATTTTGAAAAAAACCAAATAATAAATGAAAAAAATTTGTAAATTTTTTAATATACTCGTCTTTATTAAACTCTCCAGGCTGCTTTCTGAACATCAGGGTTCTGATATATCTTAGACATATCATAGCTCTATTTTTTTCTATTACCGAATTAGTCTTTTTAAATAATTTTTTCCCTATTTATTCTAGAGTATATGTGAATTGTAGCATATGTAGAGGTCGTCAAATATATAACTGATGAAATAATGGTTTAACGTTCATGTTGAGATATTGCTTTAGGCGGCTTTAGAAGTGAAGATGTTGAATTGAAATATAAAGACCCAACTGGGACGTCATAAGACGATTTGGAAATGTTATTGACAAATTCAGTTCAATCAAACGGAGAAGGGTAAATATTAAACCAAATATCTTAATTTAAGTCTTACAAAACCTTGATTAAAATTTTGAGGAAGAAAATTTGATTATGTCAATTATTGAAAAAGACCTCTTCCGTAATCATACACCGTTTTCATTTTGCTACTCAATGAACAAAAACTAACGTCTTTTCTCTATCGAACTGAGATTGAAAACGATAAATTAATATATAATGTTTTAATCTCCAAAGGCTTTTGGAGAATCCCAGGAATCAAACTAAATATGCCCATTCAGATTCACAATTGTCTTCTATGTATATGGTGGGGCATTTTTTTTATTAGGTGGCAAAACCATCCCAGATTATAATTAAGGGTTTTTTCCATTGAATGAAAAGTTCCTTAAGAAATGGGAATAGTATGAGACAAAGTAGAAGACGTTGAATCTTTGTCACGAAATTGTCAAGCCCGTGAGAAATAAAGGTCATATAAAACGTGAATCAAAATGAGCAGTTCTACTAGATCCGGTACATTCTGCAGACATTGTCTCACCAGATTTTAATTTATTTGTTCTATGTTAAACGGAATTTCTCATAGACTACTTTGCAATGTTAAATAAGTGGAACAAAAGATTGATAACGTCATTCAATCTAATAACAAAGGCTGTTTTCGTTGGGCATCCGTCTTTTCCCGAAAAGTTTGAAAAATGTAATAAATAATGGCAAGAAATTTTTCAATTATTTGCACTCCGATTTTTCTACGGACGATGGAAAATCTCGACATATTTAATTTAAAAGCTTATTTAATTTTCAGTTAAAACTGGTCTTATGTTTCTTCATTAAAGTGGAACATATACTTATTATATCTTTTTGTTCCACATAAAATAACCGGTTTTAGTTTTTTTATTTTATTATTTCAAAGATTTGTTAATCAATTTTTATGGTAATGATTGTTTTAATAAATTGTTTCACGTTGGGAAAAGTTTGTTGAATCTAATGAATGTTATTTTAATTAATAATATTTTATTTTTAAATGTTTGTCTTATCATTTTGAAGTTAAATAACAAAAACTGTAATTTCTTTTGAACAAACCTAATATTTTTATGTAACAATCGGTGAAGATCAACTCAATTTCTGGATGCGAATGGAAAACCCAAAATTGTATCTAAACAAAGCTTTGGCGAAAAGAAGGCTATGATCATTGTTTTGTGGTATGTATCTCGATTAATTAACCATAACTTTTTAAAACCTTGGGAATCAATCACAGCTTAGTCATAAAAAATCGAGATTGAAGTATTGTACCAGACGTTACTTGAAAATCAACCAGTACTTCTTAATAAAAAACCACCGATTCTACTCCATGACAATGAAAACAACATGCTTTGAGATTAACTGCACAAAAGTCAAATAATTTGAACTATATAGTTTTAACTCATTCAGCTTACTCAGCGAATCTCACTATCAGATTAAAAGTTTAAAATGTTATCTTATATTTATTCCAAAAATGTTGATTTATCAGAAAACGGAATTTATGACCTATTTTATCAATTTCAGCAGTTTATTGAGAACAATGGAAAATATTTTGATGGATAAAATGTATTTCATAATTCTAATTTTGTGTAATTACATTTTAAAAACTCCCATTTCATGAGGACAAACCTGATAATTAAGAGGCCAAAATAAATTTTGTTGAGACCCCAAGAAACAGAACTTGGTCCAATGAGTTGTCCAATATTTCGTGTATGAGCCCTTTGATTTGATAAACCAATTAATTCAGCACGGCATTCCTTGTATTAATTTTTTGTGTTTAGGCATCATCGCTCATCAAAGTATTCTACAAAATTTGTGCGTTATCTAATAATTGTTGAGAATTTGAAAAATCCAAAACTAATTGCAACCTGTTGCTAATTGTATCCCATACATTTTTGATAGGATTCATATCTGGGCTGCAGAGGGGCTATTCCATAACATTTAATTCATGGTCATCAAACCCTTTGCAGCTATGGATCGATTTATAGATGGGAACATTATCTTGCTGTAATATTTGAACACCATTATAATCATGCAGAAAGTCAAGGTTCAGCATTTCTGCATATTGTTCGGAATTAGTACGATCTTAAATATTTAGGTAGGTGTACTAAATCACAAGAAGGAATTGAATAAAAACGCCCCTGTACTTCAATTAGGAATTTCAAGTGCACATTTGTCATTATATATCTCCCCATTTCTGCAACGCACAATTTTTATGCCAACACCGCCAATTTGAAACACGTACTTATCTCTAAAGGAAACTGCAAACCAATCAGTATCGACTTTATTCATTTCCCACAACAAGCGTTTCCTATTATCAGTAATCATAAGCTTTCGTTTCTTAGCCGGAACATAATAATGAACACCAACACTATGGAATCGTCTGTTGATTGTTTGACTAGATATTCTTTAAATATCATTCAAACACTTTGGTATTTTACGAGATGATTTAAATCTGTTCTCTAAACATCTTCGCACAATAAGACGATCAAAACTTACAGTATTTTTTACGCCCATGACTTTTTTCTGTTGTTTTCATTTGGTATTACATTGTTGAAGATTTTAAAATAAAAACTTTTGAATTTGATATTTTTTTATATAAAATAAATTTACTTTAGACAAAATGTTAAAAAAATCGAACAGACATTTCACTATCAAAAAATATGAAATTATTAAAACTGTAGAAAATCTAGAAGAAAGAGGAAGTATGATTAGTTTTAAATCAATATCGGAGAAATTTGGAAATAAAGCTTCATCTTTATGTGATTTATTAAAGCCAGAAAAACGTAACAAAGTTAAAAATTTAATAAACAGTGAAGGCTTAATAAATGTTGTTAAAAGAATAAAAATTGTCAAGATGCTTCACAAAATAATACAAATTCTATATTACTATTAAAAAGAAGATCGAGGATCTTCTTAATCAATTGAATGAGATTAAAAAAATTGATGTAAAATTTAAAGAATATTGAAATTAAAGACGATTTTAACTAGTGCATTTGTGCATATTGTGCATTTATTTTTCAGTAATCCAAATGAAGAAGAAGTTGAGAATGAAAGTGATATAAGATCAGGTAGTTGAGAAGCCAACAAACAAAGAAACTTTATTAGCCTTAGATATCATTCAAAATATTTACAATTTAATAATGATTTAAAAGAAATTTATTCTGATAAGATCTTGGATCTGACAAAGGATATAGAAAAAAAATCGATAAAGATAGATATATATAAAATTTATTTAATAAAAATAATTTTGAGTTTTTTCTTCAGGATACAGTAGATCTGCATGGATCTTTGTTAGATGAGCTCTTCACTTATGTGAAATTTTGCTTCAGCCTTCTTCGCCCAGCTTTGTCGACATCGGGGAATATCACATTTCTAGAGAGATTTCAGGATTCCTGTAACATGGTACTGCCAAATCTTTGCCGAGTATTCAATATTTGATGCTGCACATTCCTTGAGAAATGGACCAATTTTTGACCTTCGGACACCGATTTTCTCCAATAAATCAACTGTTTTTGGTAGTACAGTTCCTAGAGACCCAATTATGCATGTCTGCAGTACAACTTTGTAATCGACTTTAACACTTGAAGTCGATTACGAAGACCTGCATATTCAGATAAGTTGTCTTCATCTGAATTCCTGAAATTTTCCAGGATATCCATCGGACATTTGATATCAATGAGAAAAATCATTTTTTTTTCAACATGTGATCAAAACGTTCGTTGCAATCTTTCAAGAGCTCAAATTTCTTGTCCATGACTACAATAATGTCAGGACTACAAAGTGTATCAGCAATTTTCTTTAAACAAGCTTTGTGACGCTCTGTGTACAATGACATGTTTGGTAAACAATTTGGCAACACACGCGTCATTAATTCCTCAGAAAAGTGACAACGTCTGCAGACCCGAGAATCTTTACATTTTTCCACCATTTTCTAACTTGCATAAATCTCAATGGTGACCATCTTACCAATATTTTATTAAAATAGCTATATACTGCATAAATCCCCATATTTCAATGACCATATTTAATAAATAAAAAAAATATTTATGGTGTTTTCAAGAGTTTTGATGTTTTACTTTCGAACGTTTATTCTCTTTATTCAATTAAATTTAGAAAATTTACCACTTTGTTTAAATTAAGAATTTAAATCATATTTTTCGGTGGGCCAAAATTAAAACAAAAATGACCTTGACCAGCTAAATTCAATTTTAACCAAATAATTTAATTTTTTTAACATAATGTCTTCGTAAAATATGACTATTTGAAATGCATTTTAACCCACAATTTTAATAAATATTTACTTTTTATATCTGAAGAAAATAAATTTTAATATTATTTATTATAAACTTTATTCGATTTTTCCAAAAATACTAAAGTTTGGGTTATTATTAGAGAAAATAGTTTTCATAAAAATATTTTAAACAATTTCATTATTATTAATAACTAAAAATTTTTAAACTAATTGTTGTCTTTCCATTTATTCCTTCCTTCATCGTTTCTCAAACACAACCTCAGTTTCAAAAGGGGCTCGGACAATTCCAGGAGTTCCAGAAGTCAGTTTTGCAAATGTTTCATCATCTGTATCGTTCTTGAACCTAAACCTAAATTTCTGTAATAAGCTTGTCAAAAATATAAAAACTTCCATTTGGGCTAAATTCTCTCCAAGACATTGTCGCTTACCGATTCCAAAAGGAATCAGCTCATCTCTTCGATTATAACTAATATCCCCGTTATCAGATCTAATTAAAAAGTGTTCTGGATAAAATTGAAAAGGCTTTTCCCAAACTTTTTCATTACGATGACAAGCTAATAAGTTAGGTATGATAACAGAGTCTTTTGGGAAAAAGTAGCCATCAATTTCTATGTCTTTTAAAACCCTGTGTGGTAATGCCAGTGGTACCGCTGAACTGAATCTGTATATTTCATCAATAACTGCCCGGGTATATGTTAGCAACCCTTTATCTTCAATTCTCAACATCTTTTCTGAACCGAAAACCTCAACAATTTCGTCGTAAGCCTTATTTTGAACGTCTTGGTATTTGGCCATTAGAACGATACATCACGTTAATGTTGTGGATGTAGTTTCATAACCGGCAGATATCAGTTCTACCGTTGTTCTTATCAATTGCCAATCGGTAAAGGTATGACTCTTTACATTTTGAAGATCTAATAAGTACTGCTCTTTAAGAAAGCTGTCAATGAAATCTTCACCATCGTTTGCCAGCTTAAACAGCATTTTGTGTTCATAGATCTTTTCTTTCAGAAAATCATGTAGAAAAGTAAACGGCTGTTCAGCACCCAAACATTTGAGAAAAAATAATGACAGCCGAGGAAACAGATCAAAAATAGGGAACATGACGATCATCGTTTGAAGTAGACTATTATTTTGTGATATATTCTCAATAACGGAAATCACCTTTTTGGATCTCTCCTCATCCCTTTCGAACCTCTGGTTCATTATTAATTTGCTAATTACATTGATGGTATGTAAAGGAAATAATTCTTTTACATTCAACGATTTACCGCAATTATTTTCCAAATATTTCAACAAATCCAAACATTCATTGTGAATAATCTCCTTAGACCTTTCTCTTCCCAAGCCAAAATCTTTCAGGGTTCTTAGTATAAATGATCTGTGGATGGACCAGAACTCACCATCTTTAAAGATGACTCCCAAATTCCGACCAATTGTTTTTATTACAATATTTTGCCAACGACCAGCGAAAGCAGTTCCCATTTCTTTGAATGTCTTATTCAAAATTCTGTTGGATCCAAAGACAATCATCTCTCGACCACCCAATGTAAATCGAAAAACATCTCCATATCTTCTGCTAGCCCTGAACAAATAATCGCACATGGGTTCGCGAATGGAAAATAAATGTCCCACAAATGGCCAACCTTTGAAGTGAGGAATTTGTTTTGCATTTTTTGAGAACTTTTGTTTAAAACGAAGTTTAAATAAAAATTACAGCACAAATCCCAATAAAACAAAAACCACAGTCACGGGAATCATATTTCCACGGATCGAATGGACTAAAAATTAGTTTATTATATAATATAATAAAATGACCGTAGTGCAAAGATTAAAACTGTTATTAAATTTATTAGTTTATTCCGTTGTACGCTCAAAGTCCGTTTTCATACAGAAATGATATTGCGTGTTTAATGCCGATAACGTACAAATTTATATTTGTATATATTTTTGAAATAATAATTTTGTTTTGATTTTATATGTAAAATAAAATATCATTACTGATAAAAGAACAGCAACCAGGTATAAATATTCAAATAGGAGAAAGTAAAAACCAATGAATTGTCAGTGTGTTCTCTGATTAATTAAACATTTTATTTTAAAAATAAAAGAATAATCAGGATAATTTTAACTAATCAGAATTTGACAAAATATCTTATTTAAAAAGTAATTATGAATTAAAATGTTTGATATCAATGGCGGACAAAGAACTGATAAGAAAATTTAAAACATGTTTCATAATAATAATTTTATAAAAAAAACAAATATAAATTGATCATGTTCAGAAATTGTGTACAAATTCAAATTTTATGAATGTCATGATGTATAGATGGGAGACAGAGCGTCACCTCTCAACACGCATTATTAAACATTCTCGTTTAAATCGAACCGTTTTGGATCATTGCATAAATTTAAATAGACAAACCTAAACATTAATGTCATAAAATCATAATCTCATAAAATGAAAAATTGTTATATTAATGAAGAAATATCTGGTAAAATACTGAAGATTCATGTAGAAATGAGAATTTAAAATTCAATAGGTTGTTAGTGTATTCTCAGATTAATTAAATAAAATTACTTTAACCAATTGTAATGCAGTAAAACAAATTTTAATTGAAAAATTCAATTTTTAAAAATTTAAAATATCTAATAATACGGACTTATACAGGATGTATAAAAAGTAATTATCCGATTTTAAATTGTCATACTGTTAAATATTTAAAAAAAGACGGCCAATTTTTGACACGATATCATTTATTTATTCAAATTTAATATTTTACAACAGATCCTCGATTAACACTAATACACTTATGCAAGCGATGATAAAAACAATTCATAGGATTTTTACACATTTTCGAATCTATCTTAGATGTTTTTTCTTTCATAATATCTTTTAGATTTTTGATATTCTTTGGGTTGTTTTGTATACCACTGTCTTCAATTCTCACTGAAATATAAGGCATTTCCTAATATATATTACAAATGTTATCCATTTTCCCATCGTCAAGTGATGATTTTCCGGCCTTGGAAAACTGTTGGTATATTTTTGCATTTTAAATGTTGCAAATGCCGTTTAACTTACGTACTTGAATCCATATTAGCCATAAGTGATACAATTCTAATACGTTCATCAATATCGATCATTATCTGAAATTTAAATATTAGGTATTTATATTTCAATTTATTTAAACAATTAAAAAATTACCTGAAATTTTATAAGTCCGATTTTATAAAAATTTGAATCAGTTGTTTTTAATTGAATCATAAAATTTTTGCTGAGCCCTCAAATTATTTGTTTTTTACTTTTTACTTACCCTGTAAGGACCGATATGAAGTTTGAAACATCTTTTATATTAATAAATGTTTAAACATGTTTTGTGTTCAATTGTTAAAAAGTGTTCAACTGATATTTTGCATTGAATATTGTCAGTGACCGGATTCTGTTCTAGACATTATTATTCGGGTTCTATTTCATAATTTCTTCGAGTCTGTAAAAATTTACATATATAAACATTGCATTTATGTTTTCGTTGTTTTTATAGACTTTTTCTTTTTAAAAAGATATTTTTCTCTATACATTGTAATCAATTATTATTAAATATCTTAGTTTTATCACTATTGTCTCCTATATTACGGACGTCAATAAAGTTTTCAAAAAATTTGATAAAAAAATCTGCTTGAATTATAAAGTTTACTATTGTATCAAAATAGTATTAAATTTTGTAATCCTTCAATTAAGCGGAGTAAAATCGACATCAGCTTCCTGAATATCATAAAATAAATAAGACGATGACTCTTAATCGTTAAGGCTTCACTTAATGTAAAAATATACAGTTGAATGTCAGGATTGGGGTGTAAGACTACACATGAAGGATTGAAACGTGAACTGTTCTCATAAATGAATTAGTGAAGGTACATCGTGAAAAAAATGGCAGAAGATGTTTGATATTTAAAAAAAGTTTACGTTTCATAACTAAGAATAACTAAAATTTTATTACTATTGCACAAAAAGAATTTTTAATAAAAGAACCAATGAATAAAAAGCAAGAAAAATGTCAGTTTTTGACAGGTAATATTATTCGAAAATATTTATGGGTTTCATTACAAAATGATTACGTCATGAAAACGTTATCAACGATTCGTTTTATTTTTCTTGAATAAACTATAAAATAATTATTTATTATCTTGATTTTATTATTATCTATGGTTATTTATTATGATTTAGGATTTTCAAAGGAAAGCCGCTTCATGTTAAACCCTCTGAAATTTTCAATTTTGAAGACACTGCTCTATTCTATAAACATGTACTGTCCAAAAGTCCTTTTCAAAAAGGAGAATTAAAATTAATAAATGAAAAGATCGGATAACGATGCAATATGGATATTTCGGAAAAATAAATTCATTTGTTATTAAAATAATCTTGTAATCCAAAACGAGGCAACAATTTTAATTATTCAGGATCTTGTAAATATTCTTGTAACGACAATTCGTGGATGTCTGGAAGAATATTTAACTTGTGATTTATGGAGTGTGAGATAAATTAAAAATTAGTCGGGGGATGTAGCTCAGCGGTCATTAATTTTCAACTAACATGGAGTTTGACAAGAAGATGCAGAAAGAAATTATGAAAAATCTTCTATTTTTCGCTAACTGTCCAAGTCATTAAATTATCTAATTTATTGTATTCTTTTTCTTCCTAAAATTTTAACGAGTCTTCAGCCGCTGGATTCCGGAATCACAAGAAAGCTTTAAAGCAAATATTATAATTATCTTCAATCATATAAATTGTCAATAAAAAAGACCAGTAAAACATGTTGAATCATTGCTTAAAAAATAATCTTAAATGGTGCTTTTACTTATATGGAATAAAGTTGGAAAGATATTTCTCAATCAGCGAAAAAAATCCAAAAAATACTATTTCAACAATCGAAATTCTGAAAAGTAATGACAATGGTGAATTAACGCAATGATTAGAGATTATTGATCCAATTTATCAAGAAATGCTTGTATTGAACTTAAAACAACAAGATCATTTTTGTTATCCATGTTTAAGCTAATTGGATAAAGAAATTACAAGTAATTAAAATCATACTTTTCACATTTAAGTAATCATGAAGGTTTTTTATTTATATCATTTCCCTAATGAATATTGAAAAACCCTTATTAGGAAAACGTTAAGAAGCAACGGTAGACAATTATGGATTAATTTTCGAAGAAATGAAAATTGTATTATCAATAAATATTTTTGGGTTTGTTATGTATTTCATCAAATATCTACTTGCATAATGGGTATTGAATGTTACATAATATTTGTTTTAATAAATTATTTTCCTCTAATTTTTGTCAAACTTTTATTTTTCTGAGGTTCTCAATTGCGGAAAATATTAGAGGGTAGACTGTTCTTTGGTGAAAGTCTTGTTTGATACATGAAACGAATTTAACCCAATAAAACAAGTCTTAGGATTTTTACATATATTTCATCTGAGACGTTTTAAAAGAAAATTGTTTTAAGTTTTTTCTAACCAAAATTCCGTATAAAAGTTAATTAATTTCCAAAAATCAAAATATTATATAAAAGATGAGTTGGTTAGGCTATGATGTATTTGTAATCATCGTTTGCTCATAAACGTCTGAACCTCGCAGAAACCATCTTTGAATCCTAAAGACCTTGCAAAATAAATTTTCAGTTCGTGTAAGTTTCTTCTGGTTCAATTCGTATAGATACAATTCGTAAAATTTTCTGGGCAATCACCGTTACTATTTTTATCTGCGAACGTCAATTCCCTTTTTAGGTCTAAATTACCAATAGAGGACCTGATCTAATCTTAGCAATTTGACATTCAACATTGTCAAGATTAGATAATCGATAAAAATTTTATTATTATTACATTATGTTCTTAAATTAATTAATAATATATAATAATTTTATAGATACGTAATGGTAATATAAATATCGTAATTATATTATATTATTACTATTATTATTATGATAAAAATATCATTAATCAATCATTTAGTTTAATAACACTACAGGGTGGCCACTAAAAGACTAACCGATATAAAACAAAAATAACTTTTACAAGCACGTGTATTTTTAATTTTTTATTGTTTTATTTACAAGTATATATACAGGAGTTATTTCAGGATTATGTATGGTAAACCACATCAGTCAAATGGCAACCATTTTGCTGCTCACAAATACA
>JBBMKC010202683.1:0-13880 GCA_037834085.1 Bipalium vagum | reverse complement strand
AAATTCATTTTATTTTTAGTAATAATTAAATATAGAAGGTACGTCATGATTGACAGCTTAACTGTCCAATCAGAGACACTAAAAGGATCAGTAAAATAGTATATAAGCCAGCGAAAATTCATTATTTTTCGCTCAGAAAATTATCAGGTATGATTTTGATAATTTTATTTTTGCTGACCAGGGTTTTCCCTGGCACAACCTTTTAATTAAGGAGTGTTGTTAGTGGACTGCCTGAGTTTGTTGTTTTTGGGTGCGAGCTCGATAGTTAAGCCCATAGCAACCTTAGTTAAGGTCAGATACGCTAAGGGGCAGGTTTGCGCCAACAATTTTTTCTATTTATTGTTTTTATTAACGTTACTAAGTATTTTGTTTTAATTAATTCATTTGATTTTTATTGAACATTTTGTTTTCATTGATTACCTAAGACATTTCAGATTTTATTATGATCCTTTTTGTTGAGTTTGATGATGTTGTGAAATTGTTATCATTGTGATTTTTGGTGAATTATTGTGATATAAATACAAGTTATTGCTTTACTGATTGTTGTTATTTCGCACCACCTAAGAGTTGAAATCAGGTTTAAAGTTTGATAGATTAAGTATTGATCACATCTTACAGTAAGAGTCAGAACATCATAACTCAAAACATTAACAATCAGTTTGCTAGAGATGAAATAAATATTCACACAGTAATTGTCAGTAATGATTAAAAAACCAGAAAATAAAAAAATACGAAGACAATTGATTTTTAAAAAGTTACAATGCAGTATTTATTTTTCTATTATATTATTTGTTTATCTGCTCTGTATTATCGAGAAGAAATTCCATCATCCAAAAATATATTTGGAAAACAATTCTTTCGTTCCTGTTTTGATTATTTAAACAATAATTGTTAATAAATTTAATTATTTCATTACATCCCCTCTCGAAGAAATCGCTTCATCTTCTCTACGTTTCTTTGTATTTTTTTTCCATTTTCGATTTGTAGAAGGTCCCTTTTGTCATGAATTTTTTTATCACCATATACGGACCCTCGAACCGCTCTTGATTCTTATCATGTATCTCTGTCCTAACCAACACTTCTTCACCTTCTTTGAAACTTCGTCTTGTCGCTTTTGTTTGTAACTGTCCTCTTTCCACTTGGGGATTTGTTACTCCATAATAATTCTCTCTGAATATTTTTTCCCAAAGACCACTTCCGCCGGACTCTCGTTAATCGTCTTTTGTAAAGTGGCATTTATTACAAACTCTACTTCTGCCAAGATTTCTGTCCAATCAGTCTTGTGTTCCCCATACAAGGTAGCATTAATAAAATCTCTCGTGGTGCGGAATTGCCTTTCTACTTGAATAGCATAGTTCGATGTTTAGTTTTTAGTCATTTCTCTCATAAACTTTGAATCAAAAACTCTTCCGCAATCCACATGTATTCGATCTGGACATCCAAATCGCAGTATCCATTTATTTAGTATCTTTTTCCATAATGTAATCTCATCTTGTCTATTTATTGATGTTAACGACACGTATTTGCTAAACTGATCAATTGTGCCAAGTATGTATTTCTTTTGACCTCCTGTACCTATCATGGACCCGAATATATCGACGTATATATCAGGAAATAGTTCGGTAGCTTCTAATTTTATGATCTTATCCTTTGTCCTGATAGTTTGTGTTTTTTGTCTTTGAAAAGCCTCGCGTGATCACACTAACTCCTGAATCATTTGTCCCATGTTTTTCATTTGGTATCTATCATTCATATAGTATTCAACTTTATCTAATCCTGCGTGAGTCAATAAAGTGTGAATCTCTTTAATTTTATTTATCGCTTCTTCATCTGAAATAAAAATCTCTTCCTTATTATTCTTTATCGCATTGAGGTTTTCTATCTTCACTGTATTTAATGTTTTCGGTTTAGGTTTTCCTGTTTTAGCTTCCTCGTGTTGTATCTGACATTTGGTACATGTATCGCATTTTGGCCTAGACAACAGATCTGCATTTGTATGGTCTGTACCTCTGCGATACTCTAACTGAATATCTAAACTGCTCAAATAATTGATCCACGTTTGGAACTGGGACTTGATTGCCTTTTTGTGTTTACCATAAATGTAATAGCCTTGTGATCTGTTCTTAACAAAAACTTCGTGCCATACAAAAAATGATTAAAGTGCTTACAAAAATGGTAAATATCAAGCAACTCTTTTCTGGTCACGTAATAACCATTTTCATGACTATTCAATGTGTGAGACCCATAGGCTACTATTATTATTCCTCTGCAATAAAACTGCAACAATGTAGTCAAAACGTGCGTTCGTATCAAGAATAAAATCTTTTCACAAATCTGGAAAACACAGTATTGGGCTTGACACCACAAATGCTTCTTCTGCAATCTCACTCCAAACAAGCTTTTTATTGATATTTCTACACATGCGTTCCAAAGCCCCAGTTTTTTTGCTTAATCCTTGATGATTTTCCTATAAAAATTGCATATCCCTAAGAAACTTCATAGACCTTTTACACAGTTTGGTTTGTTGAGAGATCTAAACACTTCTGTCTTCTAAGCTTCCGTCTTAATTCCTTTTTGATTTATGACGAGTTCCAAAAATTTTACTTCTTCTTTTTAAAACTGGCATTTTGCAAGGTTCACTCGCAATCCAGCTTCTTTTGCTTTTAAAATACTCTATCCAGCCTTGTGTAATGTCAATATTGTGTGAAAATTACAAGATATCATCCAAATACACAATTGTTCCTTTCAAACCACATAATCCTTTGAAACGTGCCTGGAGCAGCTGCTATTCCAAACGGCATGCGATTAAAACAATATTGACCTGTTTTTGTTGAAAAGGCTGTCTTTTCTTTTGACTCTTCATCCAATTCCACTTAGAAATAGGCGTTTCCTAAATCAATTGAACTAAAATATTTTGATCCACCAAATTGATCTAACATTTCATCAACATTTGGCATTGGGAAAGGTGGTCTCTGTTATTTCATTGAGCTGTCTGAAATCCAAGCATAACCTGATTTCCTGCTTTTTTTTCCACACACATATTAAAGGCGTGTTCCACGGTGATTGACATTTTCTAATTATGTCATTCTTATGAAGGTTGTCTATTGCTTCATTGATCTTGTCTTCTGAATTCATCGGGTGTCTAAATGGCTTAATATTAATAGGATTGTCCGTTGTTTTTATGTTATGCCGAGCTAAATGAATGCATCCGATGTCCCACTTAACAACCATAAAGGCGTCTTCATTTTCCTGTATAATTTTACCTAACTGTGATTTCCGTTCTATTTTCAATGCTGTTAATGCTCTATGTTGTCTTTCTTCAATGTAATTTTGTCTCCCAAATTTCGTATCAATATTGCAAATAAATGGCTTTTGTCTTCTAGTTTGTCTATCTGTACTTTCGAAATTAAGTGTTCTTGCTTTAATACAAAACCACATTGTCGTTGTAATGCTAAACCTCCTATCAAGCTCGGGTCACATGTTTTACAACAATTTCTGCTTGTCTATCTTCTATTACGTCATTTACTGACATAGTTTCTTGTGCACTGTCATTTGCACACTGTAATCTGTCTTCGCATTTTCTTATTTGAATATTACACAATCTTGTAGCTATATTACTGATCATAATATTAATTCTGGCTCCTGTGTCTAATAAGCATTCCAACCTCAACTCTTGTATCATTACTGTCACACTCGGCCTCCCCTGAATCACATTGTAAGATATTATCGCACTTTGATTTTCGCTAACCATATTCACCCATCCTGTATCATATCTATTACTTACCTCAAAACTCTCTTTTTATAAATCTGTGTAATCTTTCGCATACCATGTCGTCTTCTCTTACATCCGCGGCCTCCTGGGAATAATCACTGACGATATTTAGTTTATGACCCTGTCTTTTGTGTCTTTCTCATCTTCAGGTATATCACTAAATTTGATTAAGGTTTCTTTGTCGGTTTCTAAAGCATTCATCCTGTTAAAACTTACTTTGTTTCTCGTTGGCATTTCTCCATGACTTTTGGATTGGTATCTACGTGAATCGAATTGAGCATAACATTCTGACGAATAATGTTCATGTCTTTTGCATCTTAAACAGACAACATTGGGACATGTTCTCCTAATATGTTTCGGTTTTCTGAACGCGAAACATTTTCTCTCAGGATATTCTCTACTTAAATGTCCCATTCTATTGCAAGACCAACAAACAATATCACCTTGGTCACTTCGCTTGTTAATACTATCGTTGTTACCTTTCATGTATCTTGATCCTGCAAAATTCTTCGATACTGTGTGATGTTTCGGAATCTTTGCTGTCTGTACCACCTTCATTTTATTCTGTACTGTATTTTTCTTGACACCATCACTGTAATTTCTGACAACATTGATTTTCTCGTTTCTCTTTTTATTAATTACTTTCATTTCTTTTCATCAAAACTTCAATATCATTCATACTTTTTAGTTCCCTCGTCTCTACGTCCCGAACCATTTCTTCGTCATTCACACATTCTTGATATTAAATTTTCTTCTGTAATTTGATGCGCCAACGCCTTTTTCATCTTCTCCTTTATTATCTTCACAAATGATTGAATATCTTCGTTTCCTCTTCGATATTGTAATAGGTTTTCCCAATCTGATATCATTTCTACCGGTTCTGCAAAAGCTAGTCACAATCTATCTTCGACGTCATCTGCCTTTTCATTTGTTTTTTCATAATCTTCAATGAGGTCTTCATCAATCATGGCGTAGATCTTTTTTTTTCTGGCCTTTTTTTGACTTTTCGACATTGGCCAATAAATTTTTCGATGTTGTCGCCTCTTTGCAGAATTTTGGTTAACAGTCTTGGTCTATTGATGTGGTCACTATGTTAATCTGTACTATATTATCGAGAAGAAATTTCATAAACAAAAAATATATTTGAAAAAAATTCTTTCGTTCCTGTTTTGATTACTTAAACAATAATAGTTAAAAAATTTAATTATTTCCATTATATTATTCGTTTAGGCTTGACATATATTTTTGTCATTACAGTTTTTGATTTTGTAGGTGTTTGGTTCGACGTTTAATGTGAGTAGAGTAATATGTGGGCTGTCGTTATTTAAGGAAAGTTCTTATATTATAGAACTTATTAAATATATCCACCAACATATTAATATTTACTCAAATCATGTATTTGTAGTAAGTTTCATTTTTCGAATGATGCTTATTTCATTAATTTTGTGGGTTAAGTTTTAATTAACTTCAACCCACGATTTATATTTATTATTAAATTAATCAAGAATTTAATTTAAAACGATTTTAACTTAAAATATTATTTTTATAAAATTTTAAAATTACATAAGGAGTCCATAAATATAAAAAGATAGTAAACCTAACAAGTCTTTTTCATGCAAAATTCATAAAAATAACAATTATGAGGTGTGGGGAATCATAGGTCTTGGCCCGTTTGTTTATGAATTGCTAAGGGGTGTTGAGACCTTTTTTCCTATGGATTCCAACAATTTACTGAAAAATATTATTTTATTGTAATATTTTTTAAAATATAGGTTTACTATGATTACTTTGATTCATAAAGTGATGTTTATTTTAATTCACAAGTGTAAGAACTCTTAGCAAAGGATCAGTAAAATTTAGAGCTTAGAACTACAGAGCTATAGAAGTAAAAATCTATTTTTATTCGTACATCACAATTTAGACATGTTACTCAATCTTGGCAAAAAATTATAAATTTTCTTTTGTTTTAAGAGAATGTATAGAATATTTTCCATGTTATTGAAATTATGGTTTCTGCTTCCGTTCCACTTGTTTGTTCTTAGATTTTACTAAATATTTATGTGGGTTATTTCTGTATTTTATCGAATATTAATGCAATTCGTTTTCACATCTTCGTATGTAAGCTTGTATTAAATGTGAATCACTTTCTTTCATGAAAAGTCTGACTTATGTCTCTCCTTACTACACAACCAGTATATTACTTGTTGATTTGAAATGTGGTATATTTCTCTTATGTCCTTTGCCTCAATTTCGATTGACTTTGTCTCTTCCCTCCTGTTGGGTTCAAAATTTCAAACTCTTAAACAAACCATATATCACTAAGGAATAATAATTTTAATTAAAAGAAAACTCGGTGATCATTAATAATATTACATTGCCATCGAGATAATGACAAAAATATTATATATATAATATATATTTGCCATGTTTTATTATAAATATAAAAACTAATAATTATTTTATTATATGAAAAAATCGGATATTTGATTTGGAAACCTGTCGGTAGATAAAATTATTATACTTTAATCAAAGATGAAAACTGATTAGGCTAAAAGATAAAAGGCAGATGATAAAAATTCGGCGTTTGTTTACGTGTGTTAATAATCAATTAGCACAAAAATAACACGTTTTTAATCTATCAATGCGGGTAGTTGCCGTACGGAACCCCTGGATTATAGCCGCCCGCTGCATAATGCGATCCAGGCTGCACAGCACCCGCCATATAAGGGGCTCCACCCATTTGTGGAGCGTTGGAATAAGGCATTCCAACAGGTGCCCCCGTGGGACAGCTGGGAGCCATTGGCATTGGCGGCGCCGGACTGGGATAGTGAGCTCCGCCAACATTCGGGTAAGTCCCAACAGGTTGCGAATAGTTGACCCCGGCTGCATAGGGAGTTGGAGCAGCCGGGTACACCGGAGCCCCAGGTACATGAGTTACCATACCGCCCATTGGCGGTGCGTGAGGGTAGCCTGCGTTATGTGGTGGCTAATGATAGGATCAAATGAAAATAGTGAGGAAGTGCGAAAACAAACCTGATGATAAGGAACACCAGAATGAGTACCGTGGTGCGGGTATCCAAAGCCACCGTGCTGGAACGTAAATTAGGTTTAGAAAATACCATATGCAAAATTTGATTGAGTTATGAAAAATATTATAAAGGGCATAAAACACAATGAAGATTTCCTGAGAGGATGGAATCATTTGTAACTTTGTTTTATTAATTTAATGATATCAAAAATATACAATATTTTATGAATATTAAAGCAGCACATTTTTTGGAAAAAAAACTCTCGATTTGCAATATATAACAGAAGAAATATTTTTAAAATTTTAAAGTGTTTTACAGTTAGGTTTGTTGATAGAAAAAATTTTCAGTGTTAATATGTAGACCAATTCGTGAAACAAGTTATTTTTTATGAAAAATAGATTTATTCTAACACTGGCGACTGTTTAGCAGCAATATTAACAATATCAGACAGTTCAAAATTAATAATATTAAAAAAATAATAATAATCAAATTTTTTTCAATTTTAATAAGCCAATATAAATTATCACAAAATTTTGAAATGCAAAAATTTTAAACTAACTTAAAAAAAAATTAAATATAAATATTAAATCATTTTAAATATAATTTTACACACTAAAATTTCAATATTCTTAATACTCAAACTGACAGAATTAAATAATTAACTGATTGTGGCCAATGTGTGTGCTTAATTCATGTAAAATCAATATAATCTAATGCAAAAATCATAATGGTTGTTATCATATTGAAAAAACCCGCTCATAAAATAAGGCTAAGTATATCAATTAGGAAAAGTTCCACAGATAATGCAAGACGAGTTTAAATTCCATAGGAAATTTGTGTAGTTATATTTTGGGTGCCAGAAAAGTCTATTTCACCTTGTCAAATGAACAGAAAACATAAAGGAGAAAGAAATAAAAATGGTCAACATATGATCAACGACATTACATTATTATCACAGATTTTGTGCCTATTTCTTTTTCTCTCTCTTAATGTGTGTTAATGATTATCTTCACCATTATTATTATTATAGGTAGTATTAATTAATGTCATAATCGATTTTTATTATGAATTTTTTTCATACTCAACAAAGATAATTTAACAATAATCAATAAAATTATGATAAATATTCAAAAATCAAAATAAAATCAATGAAGATAAGTAATAATTAATACTACCAATAATATCATAAAATAGTCGATAGAAATTATTCAGTAACAATAATTTTAATGCCTGTAAGGCTTAGTTATGAAAAAATTTATGGTCAAAAAACCGAAATCAATTTCATTCTCAAATGAACCCTATCAAAAGTCCATGGATAAAGTAATACTAGAAAAAAACCTATTGAAAAATGAAAATGTCTTGGTAAATGATATTAACTAGATATTTCCAATAAATGTTTTTGTTAATTAAAATTAACCAATCACTTAATTAGATTTTAATTTATTGATTAATATTTCAAGCAAAAATAGTTTTCTTTTGAAGAAAATAGAAAATGATAATTATAAATAAATTATAATAGTTTTTAATCAGTAATCATAATTACATAATAAAAATAATTATTATTACTTATTAATCGATATTCAGTAAATATAAAATAATAATAAAAAACTAAATAATAATAGATAACAGCAAATTACTAATTCTATTTTTTATCCAGTGAAAATAGATAAATACTGTTCAAAATATCAAATAGAGTCCGAATCATGGTTATCAACACATTTGATCGATTAACTAAGATAAGTAAAGATCAATCAATTGTCCATAAGGTTGGTGAAGTGATTATTATTATTAAATAAATAAAGCCAATATTTAAGTCACAAATTAGTTGATCACTGTTGTGTTAAGTCTTTAGTAATAAACAAAATATAAATAATTATAATAAATAATTTTAACAATATGTAATAATAAATAATATAAAAAACCTATAATAAATTCACCAATAATATGTAAATAATAAAATATTAATAACAATAAAAATTAATAATAATCTAATTTTATAATTGTCATAATCAATAATATTGAAGAGAAATTCAACTTTAAATGTGAAAAATTGTAACTGATTTCAGCCAAAAAATCGATTAAAACAGAACCTATAAAAAAATCAAAATCATGCACATTTTGTGGCACACTAAAATTTGCTATTTATTAATCAATAAGCAAACTAACTGTGATCGGAAATGTGAACGGTTGATAAAATGATATTAGAATAGAAATTAAAAAGTTCAATAAGATTTTATGAAAAATAACTTTAACAGATAGTCGATAAAATAACTATAGTTTAAAGAGGACAAAGATATGTGATTCTGTTTAACTAACTTTGGCCATTTTTTTAGCCAATTTCTTCTGCCTCTTCATTTCTTTCTTCATCGAATGATTTCCATGACCTGAACTAGAGCTAGAAGAACTAGAGCTCGATCTGTCAGACCAAAGGTCAATGAAAATGTAAACATATTATTGAAGAGATATTACCTGTGTTTATAACCAGGAGGGTGGTGCTTTTTAGGCATTGAAATATTTCAGTTAGCTAGTTAAAATTTTGAATAAATTATGTAATATGATAGAAATTATTTACGCACTGATACGATTCAAATAAAATTTAAAAATATTTCAAAAGTTGATTCACTAAAACAAAGATTAACAACGATTTATTTTTTATGTCCTGAAATATTATAACTTTCATTAAGACAATTATATATTAATAAAATATTGATATGAATATTATTCAAATAATTTTAGTTATTTAGGATAATTAATAAGATTTTTGTACCTTTTATTTTTAAATCTTTTCTACTAAAAGTTACTTTTTCAAATTTTAGAAACATTTTTAAAATTCTATTTATACTTTCTTCAGTTAACTATTTTCTTTGTTTTAAGTTTTTAATAAATTTGATATTACTGAAAATCCAATAGGAATTTATTAATTTGTAGATATCTATACAAAACCTTCATAATTATTTACATTGTTGAATATTTATTACAGGGATAAAAAGGAGATTCAAATATATTTAGAAAAGTATGTTAAGAGAAGACAAAAAATTAATTGGCCCAAGCTATGTATGAAACTACAAAAATCAAGTCTTCTGGTGTGTGATTGAACGAAGCACTACAATCCTTTAATTAAGTCTGTTCACCCCACTTAATTGAATGATATAAATGATAATATATCAGGTCTACAAATAGAAAAGGTGTCTATTTAGTAAAACGACTATAAAATCACAATGTAACCGAATTTTTTGTATTAAATGGTTAAATTTATAAATAAAGATATTGACATAAATATTAATTAACTAATTAAATCATTTGTTTTAATAATATATCAATAACCGCATCAATTTGAATGGATCCCAAAAAAATACATATGAGGCATTGTTTGCTTTTTGCCTTCCAATTGGGGAAAACGACATACGAAGCAACACAGATGATTGTTTCTGCACTTGGTGAAGGCGCAGTAACTTATAAAACGTCCAAAAAATGGTCCGGCCGATTTGAAAGTGGAAATTTGGACCTTTCAGATGTTGAACGCCCTGACGCACAATCACTTGGCGATATTAATGTACCAACATAATTTATAAGCTTAATTAAAGTTTCTTCATATGATGAATACGATTGTCTGATGCTATTTTTCCAATTTGCAAACATATTTTCGCACAGTTTAAGAAACGGTGAAAGGGTAGAAGTAAGATTAACAAATGACTTAAATAACACTTTCAATAATTTCTTTTATTTGTTGCGCCTTATGAAATGGAACATTATCCATTATTATGACAGAATGAACATGAATAATATAATATCGGTCTTAGTGATTTTACAGTACACGGAAATATTCATTGATCTCAAATTTGACACAACATACACTGTCGTAGTACCATGTAAAGAACGACCAACCCATGCTTAAAGCGTAACATTGAATCCAACTTCATCAACAAAAATTAGATTTCCGTCATCATATTTTGCCAAGATTTCTGAAAACCTCTTGGAAGACCTTGCTCTTACTTCGAGTGCCTTACAAGATTCTTTTGAATGAACAATTACAACTTTTAATGTATTTAGTAATTTTTTTGTTGAAACGGTGACATTATACACATTAATAAAATTTTGCCAAAGGGTTTTTAGTGTAACGCTAGCATCTTCATCAATGGTGCTTTGTAAGAACTGAACATGTTCATTTGTCAATGCTTTCTTTCGTACCCCATTTTTTAACGTACTATCTAATTTACCTTCCTTTAGCTATATAACTTTAAATATGTAATTTTTGAAGTATACCTTTATTACAACATAAGCTGTTGTAAAATTTGATATTTAAAACATAAAATATTTCTTTTTTGGTATGGCCGTTAAGATATGAATCGATTATTCGTTTTCTATCTTCACTTGAGAGCATGAGAGAATGTTTACAATTATTCAAAACATTTAGAAAACGTATTTAATTACGAATTTAAAATTGATTTACATAAATTCAAAATGAGAGCAAAACCCTATAAATTCAAGTAAATTTGCAATTGAAATAACTTGAATAGAAATTTTTTTAAACCTATTGAATGAAAAAAGGCAATTAATAAATATTTTTTAAAAGAATGCAATTCAACAACTCAATGATTGTCTGGTAAGTAAGCAAGAGTAAGGATTGGCCAAGTGATCCCAATACTCATTTAATGTGATAGAATAATGAATACATCAATTTCACCTCTCATGATAAATACATATCCATTTTGTAAGTTCAGTAATCATCTATTTCAATTTCTTAATCCCTTTATATTTTAAGAGATAGAAAATTATTAAAATACGTTTTTATAAATCTCCTAAACTTACAAAAAAGTATATTTGGAATTTTCATTGACTCAACTAACATTTCAGCAAAGCGTAACAAATATAATATAATAGAAAGCAATGGTCTTACCATTTATTTGATAGAGGTTTTGACCAGTTTTAATTACAAAAGTATTGATTATTTGTAACTATTTTTGCTTAATTTCTAGGCCAGCACACAAACTTGGCTGTTATTGAATATTTTCCTAATTTTATTCATAATTAAGTTCGGTTATTATTAGTATTTTGGTTTTAGGATTCAACAACCAATGGATAAACAATTTCTTATAATAAATCCTATCAATTTTTTGCTTTAAGCAGACGAAGTTCAATATTAAAATCAATTGCCAAAGTAGATTTTAATTTTAGCGTGGAAAAAATAGAACTCAGATTCACAATAAATCGTTGAAAACAATTGATTATAAGAGAATATTTTACAATCCACAAAAAGAATAATATTCATGTGTTAAATAAAGAGAATTATAAATTGTTATTATTGCTTGTCGGTACTGAAAAAAATGAGTGGAAATATATTTTTAGAATCAAATGAAATTATCAATAAAATCTTGATTTTTAATTATGAACATCCTTTGATACGTATTTTTAAAAACAATTTATTTATGGAAAATGAATAAATAAAGAATAACAGTTAAAATATCAAAATGGTAACATTAAATGTCAAAATAATTTCCCTGGATAACCGAATGCAATTATAGCGCCAATTAAAATATGAAAACAAAATTTAAAAAATTGTATTTGTTTCTTAAAATATTTCATTGAATATTGATAATTATGTACATTTAGGACGATTAACTTGCTACTTGATAAAAAGATCTTTAAGTAGATTTAATTTTTCATTTAAATATTAGACTTCTTTTAACTGCAAGAAGAAAATTAAGTGAATAAATCGATAATTAAATTTTGTTGAATAAAACTGTAAAATCTGAAAAAACTAAATGCTAATTATAATTAATCAATTTAATCTCTTAAATAGACAAATTATTAATATCATCATAATGAATCTTTCAATTTTGTGCATTTTTAGTTATTATCAACTATCTTTAAGGATCATTATTACTCAACTATTTAACTTAACATCAATTTTAAGACCACGACGATTTTCAGGTAATCATCAAAACGTTTTTTCAAAAAAATTATTTCGCTATAATTAAGAAAGAAAAAACATATGAGTAACAATTTTATTTTAAAATTTCTTTTGTTTGGATTCAATATTTATTAAGCATAATAATCAAGCTATTGGGTTGGCAACTAAATTCGTGCGCTTATTAAGAAGAAATGAAAATCCTAAATTTTTATTGATAAAAACAGTTTTAATCAATGATATGTTCACCATTATTAAGAATGACCTTCTACCATCTTTCCACTAAATTCAAAATTCGTAGAACTCTGGAGACTTACTCTCAAAAAACAGGTCAAGGTGCCTTTTGACAGACTCCTGGTTATTGAATTTTTTCCCGTTCAAGAAATTCTGTAGCGACCGAAATAAATGGTAATCGGTAGGTGCCAAGTCCGGTGAGTACGGAGGATGAGGCAAAACATCCCACCCTAAAGCCAATAATTTGTTCCGGGTGGCCAATGAAACATGAGGTCTGGCATTGTCATGTTGGTAAACTAAGCCATTACGATTTGCTAATTTTGGCCGCTTTTCGTGTATTGCGTCGTTAACCTTTGTCAATTGTGAGCAGTACACATTCGAATTAATCGTTTGGTAATATGGTAACAGTTCATAATAAATGATACCTTTAAAATCCCACCAAACGGAAAGCATGATTTTTTTGGGATGCAATCCTGCCTTTCGTGATGAATTTATTGGATCGCCAATCTTAACCGAAGATCTTTTACGGACAACATTGTCGTAGACGATCCATTTTTCATTAATGATCACCATTTGTTTTAAGAAGGGGTGATTTGTTTGCCGTTTCAGCAGCGAATCGCATGTTGATATTCGTGTCAATAAATTGGCTTCAGTCAGCTTATGTGGTACCCATACATTTATTGTGGAAATAAATCCTAGTTTCATCAAATAGTTTTCTACGGTTGTATGGGATATATTCAATGTCGACGCCATATCCCTAACTGTGTATGATGGATTCTGCTTGATGAGGGCTTCGACATCGCTTGAATCAGTATCATTTGGACGCCCGGAGCGAGAGACATCATTTAAATTGAAATCGTCACTTCTGAATTTGGCAAACCACTTTTGGCATACGCGTTTTGATAAGGCATCAACTCCATACACTTTGCATAATTTT
>JBBMKC010202672.1:0-13881 GCA_037834085.1 Bipalium vagum | reverse complement strand
TATAATGAGCAAATTTCAGTGTTCATACAATAATGAAGCTCCCCTGACTACACAAAAATTAATCCAAACTTTCTAATCAACCTTTTTTATTATGAATATTATATTTATTAATTAGTTTATCTGGCCATAAATTATAATTTAGTCTATTAAAAAAAATAGGATTCCATGGTAAGCAACATAAAAAAATTATGACTTTTAATCTCTCAGAAAAAGGTTCAGATATAAATAAAATATTTCTGATAGTGAATAATCTAAGATTAGTGGAAAGATATGGTGAACCAAGTCAGATAAAAGGAAAAATTAAAAAAGTTCGAGAAATCTGCATTGGTTTGATGGAAATTTCTAAATACTTTCATAGTAATAATAATAATAATAATAATAAATTATCAAGTTGAGATAAAAGTGAAAATAAAAATCACTTAAAATCATTTTAATAAATCGCTAATGAATGACAGGTCCTTTTAACAATAATGTTCAATAACATCAAATCAAATATAACAAAAAATTTAATTCTAATTTCAATTCTCAATCACAAATCAGTGTAAGGTGTCATGAAATGAGACTTTGATCATCGATGAGTGAAAGTTAAGCATAGGTGAGGCACAAAGGTGAGAAAATTTGCTAAATCAGTCACCCGTCAAACTCAAATCAAACAAATCAATGAACCATTACCAGAAATTCACTGTAACCATTTTTCAGCTTTCAATTGGTTTCTAAAGAATTTTTATTATTAAACAACACAGGATCGACAACATTCAATTAAATAAAAAACTACGATGTATATAGATAAAACTGGTATTGATTGACATCTCTAATGAAGCCTATGTCTCGCCAGATTTATACTGAAAAGAGCAACCGTGCAACATGTCAATTTTGATAGAATCCCTGCCACATGATAAATAATGGTTCTGCGCCACTCATCGTCAGGCAGTATTTGTTAGAAGCAAATGTTCCCATTCTACAATCATTAGACGACCAGGTTAGATTTTCGAAAATTGTTTAGCTCCTTTTTCATAAGCGAGACAGCGAATGTGCCATTAAATTGTAAAAGAATGAATCATTTGTGCTTTGGGAGCGAGTTTCCAGTTTCAATGCTTAAATTTTATTTTTGATTTCATGGATGAGCGAATCCGATTTGTGTGGTCAAATCTGATTGACAGATTGGGAATTGTGTTGGTGCTGTACTTTCCCGTTTCATTTTTCGAACCGTTCCCCTTTTCCGCTGGTGTGCTTCAATGTTGGGCACGCTTTTTCGTCTCGCCTCATTCTTACTGTGGCGTTCTTGATCCCTTGTGTTATTGGATTTTTTTTGTCAGTTTGCGGAACTTCAGGCAATAATTCCGATTATACGTGTTTTGTTTTCGATCTTAGTTATGTGGTATATATTTTCAATTTTGATAAATTTAAATTCCCATTTTGTTTCACTGAAATCAGATCATGTTTGGATTATTCATTATTGTCCATAGTATGTTTTTTTCAATTTCATTATTATATTTTACAATTTTATTTTATATATTAATTATTATCTTATGAGTCATAGTTGAAATGCTTGTTCCGACAACTGGGAAATTATTACAACAATAACTATTAATATTTAATTTATTATTATTATTTGTATTTTATATATAATAAATAATAATAATAATAATCATTATAAGTTAGAATTACTGAAATAAAATTTATTTAAATGCTTAATAATTTATATTTTGTTGTTGATGAATTGAAACAAAATTAAACCATTTTTATAATAAATAATAATAATAATGGATTTTTTTGCATCCTTGTTTATATCGATGATAATCTTTAAGATCACTTACCACTTGAAACAAACAATTTAGTAACATTTTAAAAGACATTTTGGTAACATATTGACAACTAGAGCTACCAATATTATCTTTACCAACGGAGTTCCGATATCAAGGTTACAAGATGACAAGTAAAATCTCAATAGTTATTGATGTTAATAAATATTCAAGTTTATCTATTACCAATATATCATCACAAATGGATATGCAAATGAACCTCGTACATATATTTCCACCGCCTGTAATTCCCATCATAGAGATAGTACTGCATATGGATTAGTTAAAATTGATCCAGAACTTCTTTTATTTATTTGCACCTATACTGTGAACAGAGGAAAAATATTTTTTTCTTGTAGTTAAGTGCGCGAAATATAAAGGGGCTTAACACTAGTAACGACCTTTAATGAAGTCGATTGAAATCAAGAATAATAGAAGTTAAATAAAATATTTAAATGACATTTTCTATTATATTTACTTTTCCTTTCATTTTGGTATGATGAACTTATGTCGTTTTGATTCTTCAACTAGAATAATGTAGAGAACTTTTCTTAACTTTGTATTTCATCTGATCAATGGAGATAAGTGAGGAAAATAAAATTATTAAAATTTCTCCCTAATTTTTCACTTAACTCAGAAGTCAAATTTTCATGATCAAATCGATAAAATCGGATTATAATTATAACCTGAATCGGTAATTTAATAATAATTTTATAAAAAATATTATCAATGTCTCTTAAGCATTACAAAATAAATTTCTTTATCTTTTTCTTCATAGGTCTTTTTCAAAAATTCGTATGGTCTTTTCGTTGTAATTCTTTTTTTGGAGACGGATTATTTGAATTCAAGATTTAACATCCTTTCTATTTTCATCCAGTACATTTTATTTTGCTCAATTAACTTACTGGTTCGAATAAAATATATCGTTTCCCGGCATCTGTGGTTTGATTAGAGAAAAATATTTTTCATCATCCAAAAAGAATATCTTTTTGTCCAAATTTCGTACCATCAACTGACAGTTTGACTTCACCATCAAAATCTGATCCTGGGTGTATTCTGGAGAGTTCTTTTTCTTCTTGCATTTAATATTAAGCTTCTTCACCCTTTTGTTGATATAGGATTTATCGCAATTAAATTGTTTAGCCGTTTGTCGTTGGCTTACATCATCTTTATTGTTGAATTTCGATTTAAGCTTTTGGACATTCTTTTTCGTTATTATAATGGTCATCCGACCAGATCCAGCTTTCAGTATCGCGTTATCCTGATTCAGGATGCTATAAATGGTGCATCTTGGCACACCTTCAGCTATGAAATGGTTGACATTGAATATTTTACAAAATTCTTCATTCCGTTCATAGAAATGTCCAATTCATTTTTGAAGAGCTTGTTTAGATAGCATTTTCTTTTATCAATAATAGTAAAATAAAGAAAACCAAGGATTTTTAATGAAATATTACTCGGTGAGTAATTTTCGCGAAGTCATTTTATGAATGATCAAACTTAGTGCCTTTTTTTTGTCACCAACCGTTAATAATTTTTCTTTAATTCTTTATTAATATATTATTTTGAAGTTTTCATTCAGCTTTAATAAATGTTTCTCATTTCATTTGGTTTGCTCTTAAATTAATTTTCATTTATTAAATTTGATTTCCAGAGACTTATTCTAAGGTCTCATTTTACCAGAAGCCTTAAGCATTTTAATCAATTCATTTAGACTGAAGATTGTTAATGTCTGCCTTATCTCCTCTTGTATTTTTTCATCAATGATCAAATTTTCTCAAAAAATTTCTGGTATTATTATAATGATCTAGAAGAAAAGTTTCAGAAACTTGAAAGTGATCACGAAACATAATTAAATAATAATAATTAAAAAAATTATGAATAATAATTAATTTATTAATGAAACGGAATAGTGAAAGATTATATAAGTTCTGACGATATAATATTACAAATCTATTTTATTGGGTTGTCAAGCGCGAAATTTGTAGTTGAAATTTTGCCAACTTTATTAATTGATTGTTTGACATTGGCTTAATATTGTACCATTCAGTATACAAAGTTATACAGGACAAAGAGAAACGTTCGTAGCTTTGTGGATTTCGTCAACAAAGCAGTGTAAGATTTCCATAAATTATTTGCAATGAAAATAATATCAATAAAAATAATTACCAATTAAAAAATTATTTAATTTATATTTAATTAAAAAAGAAATAAGATGTCAACAGAAATCATCTTATTCAAACAAAAAATAAATAATAATTTTATAATTGTTTGATTATTATCCTTGAACATGTCGGATTTTCTATCGTCATTCCATTTATACTTTTGTCTATCAGTTCTTTTTGTATTAATGCTCGATAAGATTCTGATCTGAACTTATTTGAGGTAACCTTCAAAAAATACTGGAATTTACTTAATAGATTTATTAGAATCTTTATTTTAATCAACTTTATTTAGTGACCATTTTCAATATTTTTTAATACTTTTAATATGAGGTTCGTGCATTAATTATAAAGGATTTCCAAAAGAATGTATTAATAGTGTTGTTTCATAAAGATATTATTATTACCTTAGTTTGAAAGCATTACCACGAGACATAAATTCTTACTCCCTCATTTAAAAAATGTATAATTAAAAATATTATTATTTATTATTTATATTATTAGTTTATTATTATAACTATTTGAGGACAAAATTTGTAAAAATATATCACGATAATTTTTTTAGTGGCACTAAAATTGATTTGCAATATTTATTGATACAACATTAAATAATTATTTTTTAATTTAGAAATGGAAGAGATAACTTTTCAATTAACAAAAGAAATGAAAAGGCATGAAGTTATTGTTGCATTAGCCGCCAAACACAGTGACTTAGAAATTTCTAAATTTCTTAATGTGGCCAGATCATTTGTCAATAAAATTAGAAAGGAATGTTTGGCATTTGATCGAAATGTTTCCTTTATATCTAAAAGAAAAACAAATTCCTCAAGGTCAGACATCGTCTGAAATGTTAATTTGTTCAAAAAGTCCAGGATGTTGTTCATGAAAGTCCCAGAACATCAATAAGAGAAATTGCCCATCGACTATCGATTTCTGAGTCAACAGTTAGACGAACGGTACACAATGATTTAAAATGCAATCCCTACGACATGAGAAGATGACATTTTGTATCGGAAAAAAGCAGAGAAAACCGTTTAATCCGCTCGAAGTGTCTTTTAAACAAAACCAAGCATCCTGATCATCCAAACATGCTATGGTTCTTTTCTGATGAAAAACTTTTTACTCAAGATCTAAAGGTTAATAGGAGGAACGATCAATGGCTGTGCTCCAGTGCTTCTGAAGTCCCTAATCTTATGCACACCAAGTTTACATCATCTTTAATGATATTGGGTGTTGTGAGCAATGAAAGTCATGTTATTTCCAAATTTCTTTCCACAGGGACAGAACTAATGCATCTCTTTATATCGAGTGTCTGGATACATATGTAAAGCCCTGGATTGAAAAAATTGCCCACGGAAGGTCTTATGTGTTCCAACAAGGCTCAGGTCCCTGTCATACAGCATTAAAAACACAAAAATGGCTATCGCTAAATTTTAACGACCATGTCACTCCAAACTTATAGCCACCTAGCTCACCTGATTTAAACCCTTAGGACTATTTCGAATGGGGCGTCGTAGAGAAGGAGACGAACAAACATCCTAATAATATCAAAGATTCATTACGGCCTTCTATAAGTTCTGCTATGATAAATATAAAGAAAAACCATTTGATTGCGGTTTGTAAGCTTTTCAGAAGCCGTCTTGAACCTGTAATTGACACTGAAGGCGATTTTATTGAATAAATAAAACTTGTGTACTTAAAACAAATAAAGTTTTGTGTATTGCTTAAAAATATACATTCTTTTCATTAAAAATATTACTTACCTTTAATATCAATTTTTGTCCTCAAATAGCTGACGCACCCTGTATATTATATATTCTTGACAATAAATGCTGCTAAAGTTAGTTAATATATTGCCGGAAGTTTTTGATGGTACTTCGATATCAATACGTGAGTACTGATTTCAAAGCTTAAAAAGTTAATTTTGACACAAAGACAATGGAATCAATGGAACCATTGATGTTCAAGTTAGTCATGCATAATACGGATTGTTGACGAAAACTTATAGAATCATTGAATTTTAATGCATCGACACGTGTAGTTCTTTGGAATAATTTACAAACAAAAATTTGATACCTTAACAATTGATGCCGAGAGACATAGGAAGTTGCAAATTTTTCTGCAAATTATTGCCTCCTTAGACTGACGTATTAAAAACATTTTATATTTTATTGTAACAAAAAAGTGAATAAAGAAAGGTAAAACAGAATCTCGAAGCAGGCCAGGTTTATGTGGAAAATATACAAATATATATACATCAAAAGAAAATTTATGGTGGCAAGCATATGCCTTGCATATTTAATTCACCAAAGTATGGCATGGAAACGAGGATTGGAAAGTATTTTAAGTTTTGTCTTATTTTTCGAAAAAGCAGACGCTACACCACATGTTACCAAAAAGTCAAGGAAATATTATAATTACTTTACTGGGATGTCATACAATACTGCTGGGTTGGTCCAAGGCAAATTCCTTCAAATTATAAAGACCACTAAAGGGTTTGGATTCAAAATAATATTTGGATTAAAAATAATTAAATGTTTAATAATAATATAATTATAGATACCAATAGTGTGTAATATAATAATAAAATAATCTTTTATCTTTGGTCGTCTACTCTTGACAATGTCGAATTACCAAGATTAGATCAGGTGTACAATTAGGGACCGATTAAGTATTTTAAACTTAAAAAGAGAAATGACTTTTCCAGCTTAGAATATTGGTCTACGACTGAGTAGTCAGTCGTCTGATTAATATAAAACACGTTGGAGTTTTCAATGGACCGCCCAGAAATTCAGTTGCGTTTTATTTAGTCAAAAGAAGTTTCTTTTTAGTGTTAATAGAAATTGAGTTTTATAGCATCAGAAAGAATTCGCTAGGTCAGCAAAGATTTATTGCTGGTGAACATTTATTATATATATTTTTATGTTTGTTATGCGACAGGAATCAACGATTGGTCCTGCGCGATTCAGGATCTTCTAACGACCAGAGAATCCATTGCCAGCAGTGTGCTGAGCCTTTTATTAATCAATTTTTCTTTATTTTCTTTTCAACCATGAAATGAAAACAAGTCATGTTATTTCCTAACACAGAATTTTGAAGAAAATTATTTTTGTCTTTTTAAAATTAATTATTATTTAATTTAATTAACCTTTTAATATTTTTAAAATTTTTATAATTAAGATTTAATTTAAAATAATTTTTGTTAAATTTAACCAATGGGGACAAAATCAAAAAAATATTATTACACATTATTTTATATTTGAAATTTTGTTAAATTCTTAAAAGATATTTTATTAAATGTTTCTTATCAAATTTTATCCTAAGATAATTTTGCACTTTTCCTTTGAGAATTATCATCTAAAAACGAGATTTTAAGTACTAAAGTTTTTCAACACTACATAAAATTCTTTGAAGGTTTTTTGATCCAATTTGATAAGGTCGTCGAGGATGTGGCTTAAAGTTAAGGTGTCACCACGATTTCAAATTGATAAAAATAAAAGAATTTGGTGAGGCATTAAGTTGGTAACGGTACAAAGGATTTAAACTGATTTTTGATTATTTAGCTAGATTTCTAGGGAAATTTCAATAAAATTCTGTAACGAAATTTGGCCAACTATAATGGCAGCTCCTGTAATTTAGAGTTTTGTCTCGAAACGAGGAAAAGAATTAAATTCCATAATGGATTTAAAAGAAAATTCATTGAATGATTTTTAATATTGGAATTTATGATTTTCTCCTGCTTCAAATCATCAATTCAAAGGTCAAATGTGCATCTTTCTTGCAACGAGAACATACACTACGAGCCCGAAAATGCCAATTTTTCCAGAAATGTCACATTACGGTATTAAATGACGAGAAAAGCTAAAATTATGAATTTATTGTTATGGAGAATGATCCATTAACAAGTTCCTCGTGCGTATCTCTTGTGATTCATCGAGACCAGACGAATATATTTATATAGTTTATTAACAATGAATGACAGCAATTAATTTTAAGTAAGGAAATAAAATAGAATAATAAAAAATAGAGTGCAGAATTCAGAAAATATTAAGAATTTTATTTTGGTTTCAGATTTCGACAACTCATACACATTAACAATGGGATCAATATTTTTTATCACATAAATTACTCTCGACACAAAAAAAGGGAATTCAGTATTTTAATCATGGTAGCATTGTCTAACAAATATCTTCAAAAAATAAAGTAAGCACCGAGATCCTACTCATGGTTTGTATCTCTTTTAATTTCTGATTCTTTATCGCTAGTTTTGGTCTTATGATTTCATTTTCTCAATTCTTAAAAAGGGCTTACTTGAAAGATAATATTTTATTATCTCTATTCTTTATTGAACGCAGTCGTAAGCTGAAAGTGTTAGAAGAACACCTACCTTTTTATAACAATAGTTATTTCCAATTCGCCAAAATTTAAGAAATGATTCTTTAGCTTCAAAACTATAAATTTATTTTGTGTAGAACCGTCTAATTAAGAAATAATAATTTCTTAATGTTATTTAAGATATTTAAATTAAGAAAAAACATTTTAAAAATTTACAATATTGATTTTTACTTTATTTTATTTTATATTACAATTTATTATTAGCTATAAAATAAATCAAACACAAAATTCATGTACAGATGTGAAGCTATTTTTTAAATCAATATAAAAAGTGATCTAGTAAATTTTGATTATCTTTCTCGCTAATATTGATGGCTACCGTCTTCAACAAATTGAACGAAACGGTTTGGCTTTGTTTGAATTGATCAGGACAAAAATAAGCTTGAATACAATAATTAATTAATTAGTGGGTGGTTATTTTTACTTGGAACATGGATAAATTCCTTCCACGTGGCGTAGACAAGAACGAAAAGGATCTCAACAAGGTGACAATAATATAATGGCTTAGCAACTCCTAACAAAATTAGTAATGAGACTACTGCATAATACAAAAATAATTACATAATTTAATTATCGCACGATTTCCCAAAGTTCTATTGTATTTTTAATTGAATCAATTAAAAGTTATCATTAGAGTAAAATGACAAAAACAGTCAAAAGTTGAATAGAAAATTATTGAAGTAAAATAATAAAAATAATCAATATCCAATAGCTTATAATTCGATATTATAATTATTTTTGAAAATAAAAATGTCACCAAAACAAAAAATATTAAAAGCTAATCAAATTTTAATAAAATACAGAAAAATGTGATTAACGGCTTTGGAAGATTAAAAATGGTTTCTTTTTAAGTTCTACATGGAAAGGCTCACGTCAATCAATGATGTAATACTTGATGACAAGGTAATTTATCCATTCTACTTGTTAATAACTAATTTTCGACCAGAAAATTAGTCTTATAATCAAGAAGTATAGAGAGTAAAATTGAAATTATTTGGGAATTCAAAGATTTATTAAGAATTAAGGTATACTAGTACTTGATTCAAAATTTTTAGGGTTCAAAATCAACCTATTAAAAAAATCATCAATTAAATAAAATCATTTAAGTAAAAGATGAATAGAAAGATTTCATATAATTTTTTGCAGATCAAAAATTTCTATATGAAGAAAATAAGTATTTTAAAATTTATTAGGAGTTGAATGGCTGCACTAAGAATTGGAAATGATATTTGAAAATATGGTTAATTATTTAAGAAAATTCTAATAAAGTAATTAATTATTAATTAATGAATGAGATATCATTTATTTTTCACTAAAAATAACTTTAATTCTGAATTTATATTAACTATTTATGTATAATCCAATGTATTTATTAAAAATTTAATTATATTCATATTATTAGGTCGATAAAGATCTTATAAATTTTGTTTTAAACTAGGAAAATTAATCAATAAAAGTATAGATAACTTCTTCTGTTAAACATTTATAATTTACGAAAGTATTGATTTTTAATATTTTTTATTCAATATGGTTATTTAAAAGAGAAATTTTTATTTTTATATAGTTAATTTTTAATTACTGAAATTCTTCAAAAATGAGTGTAATTACTTAATTATTAAATAATTTATTTGATATTTAAGAATAATTAAAAAATATTTATTTTTCATAATATCTATCATTTACAATCCTAAATAAAATCCAAAGAACCGTCTATCAGATTGTCATCTACCCTAAGTTCTATTCTCATTGCTCTATTTACATCCAATCACAGTACGACATTTTCCACAACTCTGCTCGTATCCCATATCACGCACGGTCTTATAACTGACCAATAGGATTACAGTTGTAAATGTATGAGTATTTGACTGTCAAATATTTTTAGATCTACCAAATTTGACATCATTAATCAAGAAAAATGGTTTCTTATCCATCAATATTGATAACTGATAATCTAACGAAAGATAATAAATTTCATCAAGAAATTCCCAACAACAATAGTCAAATTTCTTTATCCATGTCAACCAGTGAAGCAGAAAGATTTTCATTGACAAACCACAATAAAAATTTTTGTACAAACGATTTGTTATTAAAACGGTATGCATATGATCCAAATTATGACTTATTGTCTCCACATGCTAATACTGTTTCTGATAATTACCCCCCTGAATATTTAACTTCAAATTCTTTGGCATCATTTAGTGTTAATGCTTTGAATTCTGGAGATATTCTTCCTCCAACTTCAGTCAATAGCTATCAAACATATGGTTTATATGGACCTCAAAATCATCAATCAATCTCTTGCAATGCAGGTGTTACATTAGGACCTCCTATTTTACATTCACAGACAGTTGTTCCTTCTCAGCATTCGATGAATTCTTACAGTCAGCAAGCCGCATTTTATCAATTTTTTCATAGAAATGCCGTTTCAGGATTTCGAAGTGAATTTCAATGCTTATGGTTGGATAAGCACTCAAAAGAAGAGCGTCGGACCTGTAGTAAAATGTTTTATACAATCAATGAAATTGTTAATCACTTGACTCTTGACCATGTTGGTGGACCAGAGCAATTAGATCACACTTGCTATTGGAAGAATTGTACTAGAGACTTTAAACCTTTTAAGGCCAAATATAAATTGGTTAATCACTTGAGGGTCCACACAGGCGAGAAACCATTTCAATGTCCATTTTTAAGCTGTGGTAAACTTTTCGCTCGAAGTGAAAATCTGAAAATTCACAAAAGAACTCATACAGGTATTAATAACAATTTTTTGTTAATTTTTTAATTTTTAAAGAAATTGGTCATTTCAATAATCATTAAAAGAAACCATTTTAATAATAACTAAAGGAAATTTTAATAAAATTATGTATATATATTTCAAAATATCTGAGGGATAGGTCAGATTTTCAGAAAAATTCTTAATCATTATTATATTATTTTTTTATAATTATTTTTATATTATTTTATAGGTGAGAAGCCTTTCAAATGTGATTTTGAAGGATGCGATAGACGATTCGCTAATAGTTCAGATCGTAAAAAACATATGCATGTACATATGAATGATAAGCCATACTTTTGCAAGCAAGAAGGTTGTGATAAAAGTTATACTCATCCAAGTTCCTTGAGAAAACATATGCGTATCCATAATATATCACCAAACATTGAATACAACATGGAAACTAATACTTTCGGCAATGAATACAATCAGCAAATCAACAGTTGTCAAAAACTTTCAAAAATAAACAGGGATCCTCTAGTAGACTTTGAACACGATCAACGGAATGTAATACAATCCGAAAACGCATGCTCTTCAAGCAAATTCTTAAACCTTTTTCCTTTTTCCCATTCATCTCATTTCAAACAAAGGCCGAGTAATTTAAACACCGACCAATCAGGTGTTTGGCTACCGTACCCATATTTTGAGAATTCATCATCAACCCGAAATTCACTTTGGTCAAAGAATTATCCTTCATTGTTCGATATTACCAAACCATCTTTCCTAACTCAAAATCAACATTCAGATTCTGTGACATAAAATGAAATCAACTTTCAGATTTGTCTGATCAGAAATCTCAGCACTGAAATGATTTAATGATATATCGAATAAATTTTACTGCATAATCTTAAAACCATCGGTCACAGGGTTCGTACAGATGATTAAATCATTTATTGTGATCCTTTATTTTATGAAAATTCAACATTTATGTTTTATTATTTGTATATTATATATTGCCAGTTAGGTTCAACTAGGATTATAAGAATTTTTTTCAAATTATAATTTACGTTCATGTAAAATTAAAATTCTGAGAAGTCTTGGTTTGATTTAACTATTTATGAAGAATTTTCTACATGTTAACGATTCTTGTCACGGGAAATTAGAATGTTATTTTGAAATGTTGGATATTGTCTTGGTCAGTCATGGGGCAAACCTTTTTCATTATCAAACCTAATATTTACACTAAAACAAACGGTTTTTTCTAAAGTTAATTTTTATTATTTAAAATCATTGGGTATTTTTATATAAATATATATTGGAAAATATTTGCAAGCGAGCAAAACTTTTGACTAATCTTTAATTTATCAATATCTATTCAGAAAAAATTAACATTTGGAAGTGTATTTTATTTTTATAACTTCTAAAAATTTTAATAAAACAGAAAATTATAAGTTCCAAAATTGAACTGTACATTTTTTTAAAAATTGATTTGAGCCAAAAAATTATATATATAAAATTAGACCTATTTTATTCAAGAAACCATGGTTATTTGGACGACTAATCATCAAAAAACAGTTATTATTAAAACAGAGGTTTCAATTCAAATTTATTTATTTCTGAAAATGGAAATTTTAAACAAATGTAACCATTAACTATTGAGTTTTGATACTTAATTTTTTAATTTATTGATTCTATAAAGTGTAATTATTTATTTATAATATATAATCATTAAATTCATAGAGCTAGGTAGTTGACTTAACACAAAATATCTATTACTGATTACTATTTATTTTGTCGTATTATCTGTCTGCTCGAAGGTTAATTTCTGAAATGAAATTTAAAATTCTTCGCTAAAAAGCAACTTGCAATTGATTGCAAAAATACGAGGTTCTAGAATATTTATTAATAGATCAATGATATACATGATATCAATGATATACAACAATGATATTGATTGTTGATAAAAATAATAAATAAACTTATTGGATACTTCATATTATTTTGTTCCTTTTGTTTACGATTATGTCATAATGATAATATAATCGTGATAATAATGTACATGGGATTACTGAGTTTCGATTATCTTTCTCTTCTGTATGTGATTTTGTATTTTGCGTTCATTTCATTGATTTTTTGTTAAATTTATCAATTTAAATAATGCAATTTAATAATTTGAGAAATTTATAACAGTTATGTACAGTAAGTGGATATTTAGGTAGACTCAAGAATTATTTTTATAAATAATAATTGTTCTGTATACTAGTTTGATTGTGCTGCAACATGTGAAATTTTTATTTAATTATAAATATAGAATTTAAATATATTATGTAGATCCTGAGGCCTAAAGGTTGAAGAGTCCTGAGGTAAATAGAAATAATTTTTAAAAAAAGTTATAAATAACTTTTCATATGACTCAAAATACGTAATGTTACCAAATAATTACAGGCTGATGAATATGCACCTAACCTTGAGAACTAACGGCACTGATAATAAACGATCGAACCATTATTTGTTTTGGAGAAAGAAAAAAAGATTTTATTGTTGATATAGGACTTTATTAAATAAAATATACTCATGCTCAAAAGTGTTAGCCATGTAGAATTTATTATGAAAAACGAAGAAATATTTGTATAATCAAAAGTGTTAGCCATATAGAATTTATTATGGAAAACGTAGAAATATTTACATATATTTTTACAATTTACTCCTATTAATAATGTGTATGTCCCCCCTTTTTAGACGCACATTCCTGGATCCTGGTAGTCATGGATTCAATTAAATGGTTGCATTCTTCGTCTGAAAGTTGATT
>JBBMKC010202661.1:0-13881 GCA_037834085.1 Bipalium vagum | reverse complement strand
CAAAATTATACTTGAAATGCTAAAAGTGTCATCAAATTTCTAAAATTCCTTAACAATTCCCTGAAAAAATTTTTATGTTGATCCTTATTTTTTATTAAAAAGCCTCTATTAGGCTGCTTTAAAAATAAAAATTATTTTTGAGGATTATCTTTTTTTTAAGTAGTTTAAAAATAAAATCCCGGGGAATTTTTCAATGACTTTCAAGTATTAATTAATTTTAATTATTAATATTATTAATAATATTATTATTAGTAGTATTTATACCTTATTTATAGTTTTTTATTATTTATTTTTCCTCGGGGGGTGTCTTGGTAAACCCAACAGTATGGTTTTTCTTAATAAAGGGGTCTGCCTGGCACAGCTTAATAAATTTAAACATTTAATAAATGTTTAGAGAATTAGTTCGTTTTTGGTGTTTTGTTAGAGGGTGAGATAGCGAGGTCTTTAGGTAAGCCTACAGCAACCTCAGTGTAGGTCAGATGAGCTAGGCAAGAGTTGCGCAAACAATTATTGTAGAATCAGTTCATTGCAGATTGGCTAAATGAGGTCAGTCAGGAAAGAGATAATTTCTGAAACTGGTGATGTTAACATTTCAGAATTAAATAAGCCGAATGAAACAAAACTCACCTATCGTGAAATTGTTGATTTTTTACCTCAACTTGAATTATGGATTCTGGAAGAGAGAAATGGCAGTATTACCAAGTTTTGATTTGCGTAACGAAACAACCGAGTTTAAGTGACTTTCTGATTAGAAAAAATAACTTATCATGTTTATTAATTTTTGTTCGTTATTTGTTCAACAAAATCATTGCACCAACGGTTCGTTACCTACAAGTTAAATTGTAGCTAATTTTTTTTGCAAGCATGGTTTTCTTTCGATATTTTGAGAATGATAATTTTCTTGTTCCATATAACTCTTACATTTATTAACTGCGGGTAGTTATGACATCATCAGGTTTCATTACATAACATTGGGAGATGAACTTATTTTAGACAAACCAAAAAAATATGTTTCGGTACTTTGAAGAAAAGTCGATCTTTTGTTCACATCATTTTTTACTAAGTTTATTTTTTTTGCAAGAATGAAATAAAGAAAACATGTGGATAAGATCTCGCGGTGGTCTAAATAATTAATCAGTAACTCACTCGATTCATGAAATGGAACAAGATTACAGGGTCCTTCATTTTCTATGAAACATAAATATAATTTTTCGGTGAAAATTTTAAGAAGTCTTAAAACAAATCTTTGAAGAAACCAAGCTCAGTTCAAGAAACACTATCAATAAATATGGTGTTTCATAAGTTACTTAAAATTAAAAAATCTAGTCTATGAAAGTGGTTTGTTTTAATTAATATTTATCATTTCAATATGAATAATAAATCAAGATTTAATATTTGTTTAAATATCTCATTTTAATTTCGCTGTTGGATAAAAAAATTTCTTTTTTTATTAAATATTTTCAAGTTTTATCCCAAGATCTAAATCCATGCAATTACTGGCTGAGATCGTATGCAATCAATAACTTATCATGAGAATCAGCCTAAAACTAAAGAATTGTATTCCCCTATGAAACTAGCAGCCATAAACATCTCTTGCGAGACAACTGTAATGGAAGAAAACTGTGTAACATTACAAATATTGCTGACTTGATGACAACACTGATATTAATTGTACTATGGCCTGTGTATTTTTTTTTGATAATTTTGTTTTTATTTTGAAACATTGTTCTCAAAAGATTTTAACATTTTGTAACAATTCTAACTTTCGAAACAATACTAAATATTGTAATACTTTCAAAATAACAAATAAATCTTCGAACCTTAAACTTTTAAAACAACTTGCTTACGACATACTTTTTACCATCCTTTAAGCTTCAAATTATAACGAATATTCACAATAAATAGAATGTCAAAAAATAACTGGATATTTATTCAACTAATCATTTTATAAAAATAGAATCTGAATCATGTTGTGATCTATAATAAATGCTTTACCGTATATATAAGGTAGATAATGAAAAGCAAATGGGAAAACAATAATTTTTTACAGGACATTTATCAAAATAAGTCAGGAAAAATCAACAAACCGTGTAAATGCTACAACATCAGCAGCAAAAGATGTTGCTGCTCAAAAATGCATCAAAAAGCAAAAATATTTATAAAAATACGTTGATAATGATAAATAACAGCACAGAGAAAAATTGCGTAATCTAACAAATGCAAGAGAGAAAAAATGACTGATATATATCAAAAATTGAACATGTTGGCGTAAAACACCCTTTTCTTCTTCACATAAAAACTCTGAAAGCGCAGTTCTGATTGAATTTTGTGCTGGTAGCGGAACAGTTTGGGGACACGTGAGGAATTCCGAAATATATGAAGCTCGTAAGAGAAAACTACTCCATTAGTAATATTAATATAAAAACGGTCGATAATCAAATACAAATGTCTATAACTGTTCAATACTGTCAATCAAGTTTTATATATATATATAAATTGTTATTGTTTGCGAGCAGTTAATTATGTACAGTGAATATATTGAAAAAGATATAACATCTGTTCAGGAAAAGGCATACATAAATAAAGAATTTGCAACTTTTGGTGACAAAATACAATTTAACTTTGTACATTTGTACACGAAGGCGCACAATTTATATCGAAATGCTAATCATCATATCATAAATTCCGAATAATTGGACCTTAGCCAAGATCCAATGGCAGGCAATCGTTGAATGGCAGCGGTCTGGGCTGAATTATTCTCGTTTTCTGACAAATGAAACGGAGACGAAGAACCACCAAAGGCTTCTTTGTAAGCAATTTCTGAACCACTCGACAACTCAGCACACAGTTTGAAATTGGGAGACTTAAAAGACCACGAAGAACTGTTCACATTATCAGTGGTGTCGAAATTCAAAGCATTTACGTTATCCTCAAAACTATCACCTTCGAACATATTTTCATTGATCAATGGGTCCAGGTTCATTGGCTTATAGTTAAATTCCAAATTCATCATGTCATTGAAACTTCCATCATCATTACAATTGATGAAATTAGAAACATTACTGCCAACAACACTACCATTACCAACAACAGTTGGATTTAAATTTAACACTGGCAGATTTGAATTTCCATTTCTGTTCTTTTTGTCAAAATTGTCGGAAATTGACGATTGGGAAATTAAAATCTTTTTACATCCTTTCGTGATCATTTCTTTGTTGTAGATATGCACCATAGGCTTGTTATTAATCATCTTTACAAAGCGCATATTGACTTTTGAAGGCTGGAAATCGACTTTATCAGCTGTGGTGGTTGAAGTGGACGTGACAATGGTAAGAGGGGTGGTTGATAATTTCAAGTTAGCATTGTCATTTACATTTAATTTATAATTTATTGTCGATTCCTGATTTCCTTTGTCATCCATCTTCAACGAATACAACGGGGAGCAACTATCAATGTTGTTGTTATTGGTTTGCTTTATTAAGTTAGAAAAAGGCAAGATAAAGTTTAAATCGGAGAGAGTAGTGCGAGAATCATTGAGAATAACTGGACTACATTTAGATGTTACAGAACTATTCATTGTGTTTTTAAATGACATAGGACTGGAAGCTGCATCTTCAGAATCTTCAAACATTTGATTGGAAATGTTTTGTTTTTTGCAATTCTTTGTGGATTTTTTATTGATTTTATCTTCCATTAAATGAATCGATTTCGACTTTAGATCAACAACCGAAGTCGATACATTTTCTGGTGAATGTTCATAGGCTGTTACCGAGACCGGAGTTGTTTTTCTTGGTAAATGATTAGACGACTGTCTAATAACATTGGAAATGGAGAATGAGATATTATCATTAGCATTTTCAGAGGAATTGTTAGATAGAGGTGCACAATTAGTCAAAGATCGTCTCATTACGTATGGCTTATCTTTTTTCTTTGGTTGGTATTTATAATCAGGAAATTCTTTGGAATGCAGTAGAGCGAGTTTCTTGGCTTCTGAGTCATACATCGACTTAATGGGAGCTGATATATTGTTCCAAAGCTTTCCGAGAAGTTTACTAATTTCAGAGTTTGATGCATCAGTGAAAAATATTAGAATACTTCTTCTAAAATGTCGGGAAAATATCTGAAATCGATGACATGAATGTTTGGAATAATGATAATCATAATAAGCTTAAGGATAATAATAATTGTTAGTCACTTCTACGCTATTGACACTGAATTTATAAAGTCAAGATTGAATATGATGTTTATTCGATGAAAATAACTGAATAGTTGAACAAGTGTTTTATTTTTAATATTTTTTAAAAATAATAATATAAAATTTATATTAATATTAATTTAATTATTTAATTTTTATTATTAAACTTTAAGTTTATTAAAAATTATTTTAAAAATATATAAAAATTATTTTTTATTATTTAATATTAATAAAAATTAATTCTTACAATAATAACTGAATATATAAATATTTCAAGAATAATTAATAATCTTAATAAATAATACATTATTAGAGTTAATGATTATAAAAACTAATATTATTTGGAAAACATAATTAGTTTGGTGTTTTCAAACAAGAAAAATATAAATACATAATAACTCAACTAAATAACTCTACATAAAAATGCCAAGCATAATCGAAGTTATTTCCGCAAAACAGAAGTACGGATATTTTAATTTATTGATTATTTTGAATGGATAAAAACGTTCCGACTCACAACAAAATCACTGCTAAAATTTTGCGCAAAAGTTTCCAGACTGAAAAACTTGTCAGACAAGTGGATTGATTTGTTTTTGTGACGAACATATTTCAGAAATGTGCCTCTCACCCATGACCCAGCATCAACAGCGATGACGAAGAATTTCCACTTGGATTAATAGACTATTACTTTTCGCATCATTTCAAAATTGAAATTTACGAAATCGTAAAATATAACATTGTTTTAAGTTTTAAAAAAATATTCAAAGTAAAAATATACTTAACACTAAAAAGAATTTCTGAAGAAAAAATATTTTAAAATTCCACTCGCGCCTCATAAAATTAAAAAATAAATATCTATTATATCCAGATTTTATAAAAAATAAGATCTTTATAATTAATCTGCAAATAGGAATGAAATAATCTTCAAGGAGTCTAAGCTGCACGTGCTTTCTTTGTTTAAATAATCGAAAAATTCTTTATCACATGATTCAATGGTCAGTATTACTTTTCTCCTGATCGAACTTCATAAGATCAAAATTAAACGATATGTAATTTTTATCAAAACAAAAGATATTAATATTAAAAAAAAAACAAAATTCATATTGATTTGATTATCATATTAGTTATTAGTAGTCTGCATTCTAATTTAAACAAAAAAATATTTAAATGTGACTGATTAGAAATGATAAAATTTGAAATTGAGAAAAAAAATTATTATCAAATTAAATAATTAAAAGTATGAAAGACAGATCTAAAATAACATTTAAAATAACATGTTAATTTTATAGAAACCAAATAATTAATTTATTAATAATTAATCAATTTATCGCTATTTTATTGATAGATTATCTCAATGGAAAATAAAATAAAAACAATTCCGGGATTTCATTAGACGCCATGCACTAAGACCTGAGCAAATATAACGAAATATTGGTCGCAACATAGCTGCAATTTTCGGATAATCAGTGTTACCGTACAGACATCCGATAAATGAAGTATTGTTAATCCTGTATAATTATATAACCCAGCGCATGTAGACAGCAAATCGCATGCTGTTACGACTGAATAAAATCTTTCCATCAATACGTCAATAACAAATCCCCCCCATACGATTCATGGGCCATCATTATCACTGTAAACGACGTACATTGAACTTTAGCAAACATTATGGAGAACACACGAAACAATTTCATTTATTTTCGTAGGTAAGGGCGCGCAACGAAATTTTCTGCAGTCTTCCCCACTTCACCACCATCATCGCAGCTCCGGTTGAAATTCGTAATGACCTTACAAAACATGATTTTTACTTTCGTCCAATGATTAAAGACATGAATCACATGTCAAGCGTCAGCAGAGAAAAAGCAAATACATTTCACAACTTTCCCGAGCGTCATTAAAACACTGGCCACAAAATCAAACCATTTTCCTACCATCTTCACCCCTGTCGACCTCCTTTTCTTTGCTTCAATGTCATTTCGGTTGTTGATGACACAATTAATGCATATCTCCTTAACATCTCTGACAGCCAACTCAAATGTCATTATCACTGAAAACGAGGGACCATGCATTGGTTTATTTAAAAAAAAACTTCATTTTCCAATTTGTATTTTAAGACTTATTTTATGTGTGCAACATTTATAACAAAAATTTAAATGAGATACAACAGAAAAATACATTTCACAACTTTTTCGAGTCATTATTAATATTAATTGGTCACAAAACCAAACTTTCTTCACCACTATCAACTTCTTTCCAATTCAACTTCCTCATTTCGATTGTTGATACAACTAACGAAACATAAATATCAATTAAATCTTTGACAGCCAACTCAAATTTCATCAACATTGAAAACGAGTATTCATAAATTATTGTTTAATTTTATTTTAAAACGTTTATTTTTTACTATTCTAAAATATTTCATTTTCCAAATTGAATCTTTAGACTGATTTTAGAATTTAAACTTATCTGCACAACAAAAATTTAAGTGAAATATTTTTAATGAATTGGGATAGTTTTTTAATTTAAAAAAAGAGAAATCTACAAGAAACTTCAGTGAACCTCACCCTTTTATTAATTGGAAACAAATATCCCACAAAATGACATCATCTCCATTACCAAATCAATTGACAGATGTAGCCAATTTGAGATCAAATCATAATTTAATTTTGTTGTTTAAAAATGGAAATACGTTAGAATCACACTTGATATTTGTCTTCTAAATCTGTGGAATCTACTGTAAATGAGTTACGGTGATTATAATAAAGAAAATTGCCAAAAACATATTTTCAGATTTTGTTAAAATCCCTTGAGACTAAAATCCAAAGTACTGTTGATTGATATTCATATAATTACATAAAATTTACTAAAGCCCATTTTTTACTTAAATAATTAAAATATTAACATTAAATTATTGATCTAAATTTTATTAATTCGAATTTTGAAATTTAAATAGATAATTAATTTGAAATAAATTTAAAATTGTAACACTTTTTACCATTTTTTCAAAAATATGTCATAAGTAATTGTTTTATGATGAGAAATCAAAAGGGAATACATACCATAAAACTGTTCAATGGTCGTGGAGTGATATTTTTTTTCCGCTTTTTACGAGATTCGGTAACAGCAGTATAGGGTTTCATTACATTGTCTCCTATCAGATCTTTTGCTGTATCACTCATCCATTCGATAGGATATGGATGACGATCAATCAAATGTTTGATCCAATCTTCCACATCGTTTTGATTCACTGAACATTTGGGACAGAAATCGAAATATTTCATGGAATTGTTTTTCAATTCCTGAAAAAAAAACAAGTAACGATTTTGTTACTAGTCAACGTTTCAGTAGATAAATGAAAATAACCGAATTCAAATCGTTATCAGGAAAGTGAAATTTGATGTCCATTTTCAAATTGCATATGTCAGAGCAAATGAATAATGCAATAACAATTTCACAATGATTAAAATATGGTGGCTGTGATTAGAACGATAGGTTTTGATTGGATATCAAGTTTTATGAACTCAGCCAATCGAAATTGCTCAACTAAACAGGAAAATGTCTTTCTATTTTTACTTAATGTTAAACATTGTTTGATTTTTCAATTTATTACATCATTCTATAATAATTATTATTATGAATGGTAAGATGTGTCGTCTAATCTTAGAATTTTTATTACCATCATTCGAAATTTGGGATATAATGAATGAAAAAATTTTTTTTATAGTGAAAAATTCTAAGATTTTTATGAATTTCTGAATTATTTTCGTTACTTCAGTTCATTGACATTTTTTAATGTTTTGGTAAGAATGAAAACGAAATAAAAAGTATTTGGGAAAATATGTAAGTGCTTTATTGTGTGGAAAAGGTTTCAGAAGATATTTTAAAATTATTTTTTACTGTTTCCGAGAATGTGCCCGTTCATATTTAGCTAAAACTTGGTTAGGAAACATCAACAATGCATTCTACGCAAAGGATTTAATGCTTCCAAACTATGAAGAAGAAGTAAGATTAATTACGGAAATGGTCATCGACGTATTTTTATAAAGAGCAAAGATGCCCATTTTGCTCTTGGTACCAAGTTGAAAGAACTGATTTCAAGGTAAGTTAAGAGATAAATAATTAAAATGTTACGTGAAATATTTTTGCGGTTTGCTGTAATCGATTTATTTAAATTTTTAAGTTATGAAATGGTTGATAGAACGAAATTGGCAAGTATTTAGTTGTATGTAAGAAAAAAATTCAAAATTAGTTATTTCCGGACAGTGTCATTGAAAGAATTTTACATAACCGTTAAGCAGTTCTACTGAGGTAAGCAATGACATTGTAATAATAGCTGTAATAAACATTTTAATAAAATCAATTCGGATTTTTATTTTGATATTATTGTGTGGTTCTGTTACGTTTAAAGTATTACAAGACTGTTACATATTCAAAATTGTTTGAAAAACTAACATAATACAAGTTTCAATTTCTCTGAAAGTTTTTCTAACGGAAATCAGTTTGAACCATTTAAACTTTACTATTATATCACAGAATCATTTTAATTCAATTAATCTCAAAACAATTAGGATAAATAACGAAAATAGTGATCAATCTTTGGGTAGTTCAAATTCAATGTGTCTTCAAAGACACCAGCCGTAGACTTAGAGACCAGTAAGGCTCTAAAATTGTAATAAACGATAAACATAGCAGAATAATTAATTAATGCTAATAATAATAACAATTTTATTACTATTTTATCTCCGAAATATTTATAAATGAAATTTACTATAGAATCTAATTATGCCTTCAAGCAAAAATACGCGTGTTAATGAAATTATAGATAAAATTTTGAAGTATAAAATATGAAAATGAACTTCAAAAATCTTTTAAATAGATTTGTTTTAATATTAATAAAAAGTAATTATTTTAAAATGGCTAAGAAAACCCACCAATCTATAATGAATGTTTATGAAGTACATTTGGATTACATTATTTTGGCTAATGTATCATTTTATAGCAGAAATTTCTTCACAAGAAGAAACAGTGGGAAATATAAAAATACTATTATCGAAAAAAAATCTGAACTAGCAAGACTAAAGAGAACAATACAAATAGCAAAAAATACTCAAGAAATATGAAAAATATAGACAATTTTTTATGTAAAAGAAAAAAATTATCACGAATAAAATAAAATTAAAAAGGAAACAACCAAGAAGAGACGATGAATCAATCAATGATGGAGCAAGTAGAAATGAATTTAATAAAAGATAAATCTGTTTATCTTAGATAAATATATCCTTGGTACTTGAATTATTAAGGAATATGTAGTTTTTATTTTAATAAGCTATGATGTTTGTGTTTTGATAAATTGTCGGTAACTTTGTCTCTAACGAATAACAAAGGTGTCGGTTTTGATTTTGTCTTATAATTAATATAATTATCACTCAATTCAGCTTAAATATACATTAAATAAATTAAAACATACAAATTTTAACTCTTAATACCTTTAAACCACTTATAAATTTTTAAATTCTTTATTATAAGTTATCCGAAACATGATGGTTTTCTATATCATCATGTAAGTTTTTGATTCAATTGATGAACCTATTTATTTATTGCTTTTAGAGAACATTAGTATGACTTCAAAAAATAGTAGTTATTAGTTTATTCAAGATATAATAAAATCATTGGGAATATAAGTGAATATTTCTTATTATCCTATGAATCACATTAAATTTGAAAAAGGAAAAAATCACTTAACTCTGATTTATGTATAAGATTTTAATTATTTTGGAAATAGTCCAAAACTATTTTTATTGGAATTTCAAAAATTATTTCATATTCTGTTTTGATTTAAAAGATCAACCAGAAAATTTATTATTAGAGGAGTTGTAACTACATAATTGTAAGTGTCTGGTTCGACGTTTAATGCAAGAATTAATCTCGAAAATATAAAATCCTAACTCTATAAATATATGTTATATATTGGCTCACCAACTACTTCAAAGGTAGTAAACAAATGAGTGTTCTAAGATACGAACTAAATTAGCTAAAATCAACTGAGATAACACGATTTTATTACAAAAATATATTTGATAAAACAGTAAACTCTTTCTGAGCAATAATATTTGATATTTAATTAATTAATGTCTTCTTGGTTTTGTGATAAGCGAAGAAGCCCTGATATCAAAAATACGTATTCTGTCGCCTAGAGCGAAACAGAATCGATTTGCAACGAGAATAAAAGCGGAAAGAAGAAAATATAATAAAAATAACTTATTGCAGAATCCATTAAGTATCAGTAAATAAATTTATATGAATGAAAAGAGATCGATTTATAAAATAGCAAAAGCGTATTTTATTTACCTTTATTTATTAACGACTGAAAATTGTTAAGACGAAGTTAAGTGCGAATTGAATGCGAAATTCAAGAGTTTATATACTCCTTATTTTCACATTCATGATCTCTTGATTGGTTTAAAATAAAACTTTCGATTAATAGAGTAATTCTTGGGCTGTTGTTATTTAAGGAAAGTTCTTATATTAAAGAAGTTACTATTTATAGAAATTACTATCCACCCAAATAATAATATTCACTCATATCAATGTATTAATAGTAAGTTTCATTTTTTGAATCATGATTATTCATTTTAAATATTTTTATTAATTTTGTGGGTTATATTTTTTTATCTTCAACCCACAATTTATATTATTAGTATATTTATTTTTTTTAATTAAAAACAAATTTATAATTTAAATATTATTACTTTTAATATAATATAAGATGACTCAAAATTACATATGTAGCCCATAATAAAAGGAAAGTAAGCCTAAGACTTTCATGCAAATTCACAAAAATTAATAGATTGTTACATGCCAATAATGAGCTTTGGTGAATCACTGTCCATCAGCTCTTGGTTGGTTTGCTGTTGTTCCGGCTCCTTTGTGACCTCTGTTTTCGAATTGTTTACGCGTGGAGAGGGTGCTGAGACATCTTTTTCTATAACATATTGAAAAAGAAAGTATATTTACAGGTTTAATAAATTGTCTTTTAAAAGAAGAAAAATTTATGGAAATAAATATTAAAGTAGGGAAAATTTTTAATATAGAAACAAAGGTAAAAGAGACTTTAAATAGAAAAAATTAAATTTTCAAGATAAAATGATGAGCAAAACGCTTTTGAAACAACGATGCAGTAACTTTTGCCTTAGGTAATCTATCATAATAACATTATTAAATAGGTGTTTAAATTTTTCTTCATATGGTATCGATGGATTATAATAAAGACAATATTTACTTTTAAAACTAATTTCTCTAATTCGTTTTAATTCTTATTCAATTAATTATATTCTCGTTTATTTGTTCTTTTTAATTTTTTTAAACTTCTTATTCATTTGGTTTTTCAATTTCTCGTTCCATTCTATTCTCTAACCATGATAATTATTTTTCTTTCGCGTGTCTTTTATTTGGTTTTATATACATGTATATATATGTAGTAGCTTTTGCTGAAGTTAATCAATATGGTATTTCAGAATTGATAGTTTTGCTTCCCAGAGCTTCGCTCGTATTATTTGTAGTGTACTAGCAAACGTTACTGCGTTATGGTAAGTCACAAGTTCAAACACCGAAGGTGTGTACGTAGTAGCTTTTGCTGAAGGAAATCTTTTTATATTAAAACAAAATATTCCAAGATATTAAAACCGGAAAAGGTATTCAATTATCAGTAATAACAGTTAATAATACATATTTATCAAATAAAGTATCTGTAGATTAAATGAATGATGTATAATTAGAAGATAAAAAAATTAGCATTGATTTTAAAAGAATGAAATTTCCAAAAGATATAAAAATCGAAGTCGAAAGCGTTCATATTAGAAAAGATGAAATTGGAAAAGAAATTATAAAATAATTAGATAAATATTAAAAGTAAATACAGTAATTAAAGGATATTGTCTTCAGCAAAGGTACTTTGTAATTCATATGATATTGATCGAATATTATTTAAATCATATTTTTTGTCATCAAATTGATGCAGTACTATTTTATTTTCGTTCGAAAAGAAATATATTGTGTTTGTGGAGACTACGACCAAATCCACAAGGAGCAACGTGTTCAAGTCCACAAGGAGCGGAGTTCAAGATCAGAACAATTCCAAATCCATAAATTGATTGTGATCCTTCTGTGTATAAATTGATTTATTTGAAACTTAAAAACTTATAATAGTGATCATCCTTCTGTGTTTTATTGTTTTTATTTTTATTGTTACGTGTCATGTTGTTCTGTAAAAATATTATATGTATTAAATGTAAAATCGAATTTGATTGATAAAATATTAAAAAATAAAGTGATAATTAAATAATAATAAATATAATAAGTAATAAGTAAAAATAAATAAAATGGGTGATAAATATATATAAATAATAATATTAATAAATAGGATAAATAGTATTAATATGTATTAGTAATAATTGTATTTTATATTTATTATTTATTGTTTATTTATTTGAAAATTATATTTTAGTTAAAAATTATATCTTGGTAACATTAAGTTACTATTAATAGAGAATTAAAAGAAATTTTTAGGGCAAAAAAGGGAAAAATAGTAAAAATAGAAAGAAATAAAATAATAATATAAAATTGGAAACAAAAACAGAAAAGTAATATATAAGTAGGAAGGAAAACTTACTAAATATAAAAAGAAGGAGTTAAAGAAACATACATAAGGAAAAGAAATTATAGGCAAAACGCACAAAAAAATAGCACAAAAGCAACACAATATCAAACAAATAAAACAGCAAGAAATCACACAAGAAATCGCACAAAACAATCGTACAGAATTAACGTAACGACAGAAAGAGAGAATGCACAGATTACAAAAGAACAATCGCATCAGAAAATTCCAAAGGAAAATTATCGTCAACAGATAACCAGGCACATTAACAGCAGTCAACCAAACAGGAAGCAATTAATTTAATAAAGTTCAATCTGACAAGATCTGTCAGTTAATTGTTTCTCAATCCGGTAATTAAAACAAGTAATCCAATTCCCAGAGATAGTAATTGCCCTGAACAGCCGGCCTATAAAAGGAGTTCATATTGACATAAAAAAAGAAGGAAAGAAAGAAAGAAAGAAAAAGAGAAAAAGAAAAAGAACAGAACAGGAATTCCACCATATTCGAGTCTACGGACAAAACAGATATTCATTCGTAAACGTTCAAAGTGCAAGTTTCAGCAGACATTCAGCAGTTAAATATTCGGTAGGAGAATCAACGTGCGAACCAAATTTTTATGCCCTTTTTGTTCTAAAAGTAAAATTTATTTTTTTGTTAACTTGTTATAATATTTTATGACAAAGTAATAAATATATATTTTAATTGAATTTATATTGCGTTATTTGATTTATTTTTATTGTTTGATTCGTTTATAAAAGTTAAGTAAAAGTATTGAAAACATTTTTAAAAGTATTGGTAAAACTTAATTCTTAATAAAAGTATTGTAGTTATATTGAAGTGTTTTACATTTTATCATATTCGTAATATAATATAACTATCTTATACCCTAAGGATCATAAGACTAGATCGATTTTAAATAATTATTATAAGCTATCATTATATTCTTATTAACAAGTGTGTCTTGTCAGACAAGACATAGTTTGCATTAATTAAATAAATAAATACTCAGGCCAGGACCTGAGGATCAAGTAAT
>JBBMKC010202650.1:0-13882 GCA_037834085.1 Bipalium vagum | reverse complement strand
CTAAACTTCTCTGGCATCAGTCGGGCCGCGATAATGTCCAGATGGTGTTGGTGCGCCATGTTAGTTACATTTATATCGGTAGATAAGTTATCAAGACTCATTTCGAAATTCTATGTTTTAATATAACAATTATTCAAACAAATTAATTAATTAATTTAAATAATAAATATTTAAACTAATCAAATTATTTAAAACATTTTAATCCTCACAACCATTACGGCAGATAAATATTGTCAACAAATCAATGAGATGCACTTGAAACTCCAGAAAAAACAGCCTGTGTTAGTTAATAGAAAGAGAGTGATTTTTTGCACGAAAACGCTCGACCACATGTTGCACGTTCGTCCTTACAAAAATTAAACCAGTTGGGATACCAAACCCTGTCTCATCCAGCTTACTCACCAGATCTTTCGTCCACGGATTAATACTAAGTTTTGTTTTACTTGAATTATGTACATTAAAAACTTATCACAAACAAATATTATTTTTTAAACTGTCTAATAATAAATATCTTGAGTTCTTAAAGATGTATTTTTTTAGAAAAGGTTTTCACATCTGACTATACATCTAACGAAGAGCCAATGGAAAATATTTTGGCCAATGACCAGTGGATCTCGGATTTTAATTACAATGGAAATGATAGTGATCTAATCTCAGATTTGGTAGTTTAATAAATTACTTCTGAATTCATCAGATATTTTGCTACCAGAAATACAGTAATTCCCACTTATCTCAGACGGATTCAGACGTTTTTACAAACTCTAAAGGGATCAATCACGATCGTCAGTCCATAGAAACAAGTATTATCGAATTCCTTTTATTTCTCTTATAAACTGATTTTTCATAAAATAAAGACTCAGAATACAGTGAAACGGCCGATGTAATCGGGAATGATTTTGGTATGTGAAAAATTTTATAAATTAAAAAAAAATTTTGTTTCAATCCTCATTAAATTTTGATCATCTTCATTTTTACTTAACATTTAAACAAATGGTTTTAAAATTCAATATATATTTTAGTTTTCTCATATTTAATTGAATCTTAAACATTTATTTTAAATAATTATTTATTTATTTTAAATAATTACATAATTTAATTGCATTTCATTAATTTTGATTTTCTAAAAATTATTTTCCAATTTTTTTCTTATATTTACCATTCTAATCAATTTGCTGAAAAACCATACTCAAATTTAAATCATATTTTTTCATTATTTACTGCTTTATTATCAATCTTAATATTTTTATTTCAATTAATTCATTATTATTTTGAAAATGACAGTATCAATTAAACTAAAATCTACATAAGAAATCTTAGAAATACATTGATATACTATAATATATAATATATAAAGACTCATCAGTGTCTATCAATTTTGGTGATCTTTAACGATTATCGTATACAATCTACTATTAGTACCTCTCACAATGCCAGACAAAAAATGATTAATTTTGGATTTCGAATAATTTTCTAATCTTTCTTTTTGTTGCTTTTCTATCAAATCATGTGGAACTCATGAATCTAACTTCTTGATTTTTAAAGGTTTTTTAAGTGAACAGAAATATTGGATTTTAACCCATTTAAATCATGGACATGTTCTCTCATTACTTGGTACATTTATTAGTACTACTTTTATCCCACACAGCATTGATGTTTTCAGTTGTCTTTGATACATTGTGATTGAGTTATATCTCGTATAATATACACATACTATACTTATAAAAGAATGAGAAATAAAACTATTTTAAATTAATACACTTGCCTATACAATATAAATAAACCTTGAAATTCATGTTATAATTTAATCAAAATGTGCAATTATTATTTATTGAATAATTTTATTTTAAGTCTACATAAAAATAAATTCCATACTAAGCAACCCAAGAAAAAATATTTTAAAATTAAAACTAATTGGAAATTTGGTTTTGGTTTATTTTTCTTTTAATTTCAGTTTTTTTAGAATTTAAAATAGTTTTAAATATCTCTTTTTTTAACAAAATAATAAATATAGAAAATACAATGCTTTATTTCTAATAAATGTTTTATTTTCTTTAAAAAACAACAGAGGATTCAGGATTTTCTGTATAATGATTATTCATTTAGGAAATAAATAAAATTAAGATTATTAGTTTCTAGAAAAATTAAATCGATATAAGACGAACCAGTAACCAATTAGGACTGAACTATTCTTAAAATAAAGCAATTTATTTACTTAATTCAATTAACATTATTTGAACATTTTTTATTAAAATTTTAAAGGAAATTAATGTTACAATATTTCAATAAATTATGTTAAAGAAATATTGAAAAAATTGAAATCAATAACTTTTTTTTCTTTAAGATTAAAGATCAATTTCAACTTCGAAATTTCTGGAACCATTTCTTTACTCTGTGCTTAGTTGCAATACCATTCTTCTAAACTTTGTTAACATTTTCAACAATTTCCGTTACCTTATGGCCGAGTCTGGATTCGTAAATCACTATTGTACAAAAAGCGATTCTGTCCATATTAAATAGTTTGTTCACTGATAAATAAAAAATAATATCATTATATTAAAAAGTTTGCAACATATAGAATTATATTATATTAATTATGATAACATTGAAAATCAATCAGAAATAGATATTATTTATTATTATTATTATTATTATTATTATTATTATTATTATTATTATTATTATAGATATCCTTAAAAGTTTTGACTATTAAAATTGCGCCATTACTTTCAAAATGAACTATTAATTATGGACGACACATTGCTAATTTCATTTGCCATGAATCTGTAAAAAAAATTTAATCTGTGGAAATTTCTTGGTGTGTCAAATTCACAGAGGCTGAAAGTTAGAATATTCTAATAATAATTTTCAAATAATAATTCAAAGTTATGATTTCCCAAAGATAACGAATCCATTTACACGAGTACAAAATATTGTGAGGTATCTCTTTTGTGTTGATCTTTCTATTCGACCGTTACTAAGATATCTAAGAGATTGTGAATTTGACAGTTAAGGCTACATAAACCAGTATATTTAAATTTCTTGATTAATCAGTCACAAGATTTCTTTGATGCAGCTTTTGATTAACTGTTAATCAATGGAAAGTATCGGGAACAATGGTAGATATGTATGGGTAATAATTATTGTGAATAATTAATATTTTATATATTGGATTATTGTTTTTGTACTTTATTACCTTAAAATGCAGTCATATTTGAAATTTATTTCTATTTGATGCTGACTATTTATTTGGTGTCCCAAAAATGTATTATAATAAGGAAAATTTTAATATTTGCAAGCATACAATATATATGTTACTAGTAATTCAATAGTAATTACTTTTCCTAACTATCCAATAATTAACATCTTTATTAATTCTTCAATTTTATTTTCTTAATCTAACATTTCTTTAATTTACTGTTATGAAAATTTGTCTTGAATCTAATCGATATCTGTTGGTTTCGTACTGCTTTGCTGAAGATATTCTGACGATCGACAATAATAATATAGCTTTTGGACTTTGGAATTGCTAAATCATATTTTGACTTGATATAAATATTAATTTGTAAAATATTCTTTCGTGATTTTAATATTTTATGGTTTTGTTTTACAGTATCATATTTATTTAATACCAAATGCATTTATTTGAAATATCTTTTTCTGTTCTACAAAGGACAGTAAAATTTTCTCTGTCTCATACACTCTGATATGATCCAAAAAATCTAGAAGCACCTAAATATGAATAAAATTTGTTGAGTAAATGACATGAAATATAGAAGACAACGTAAGCGAACCAAAGTAATTCTTCTCCAAGATAACGCGAAACCGCATGCAGCAAATGTCGTCTAAATCACCTTTCAAGAGCTCTTGTAAGTTCTTCATCACCCTCTGTATTTCCAAGATTTCGCGCCAATACATTTTTATCTTTTATACTCATTGTCAAACCAAATACAAGGCATTAATTTTGAAAATTTAAAGTCACATTGACCATTTTCTTTCTGAGTAGATCTTGGCATTCCTGGGAAAGGTTTCGATAAACTAATTGAAAGATGGGAGAAGGTCCTAAATAAAAAAGAAAATTATGTTATCCATTGAGTTTTAATTATTTGTAAATAAAATATATTTTATTGCTTATAAATATTATTCAAAATTACGACAAATCATATTACAACATAATTTAATAAATTTCTTTTAAAATTGTTTTGTATTAAACTCCCAAGTTTTTATTTCTTGATTCTGATTTGATTCTAAATTGAACAAAGTTTTCACTGTCTTTCACAACCGATTTGAACATAAATATTTTTAATAAAGACTAAGTCAAGATATTTCAGTTTAAAAGAATTTTATTTTAATATGACACGAAACAAATGTATCGCTCTTATGTCTGAAATTTAACCAAGAAAATTTTTCCTATTATTTTTTAAAATATAAGTAATTCAGTAATTTCGTTTGAAAATGGAGCATAATATTTAAATTCGTCTTTATTCTGAGAGTCTCACTTTCAAATATCGTTGAAGTTTTGTTAACTACAATACATTTGGTTTGTACGAAAATAATGGCCGTAATTATAAAAAATAATTCTTAGTATCTTATAGAATTGAAATAAATAAATCTAAATAGTTAAAATTAAAGAATTTAATAATTAATTTGTTTCAATAAACTGGCCTTTTAATTATTATTAAATGACACAAAACGTAGAAACATTAATCATAAATCCATTATTCTTACTAAATTGTGGAAAAATATTAAATTTCTAAATAGACTTTGATTGTTTTGTTACATTAAGTCATTGAGAATTATAAAGTATTTTTGTCCATTAATCGTTATTAAATGATATAATTATAAAATAAGTTTTCATTGTTGCGTAATAAAAATTATTTTACTTAATTATCGATTGATAATTTAAGGTTAAAGTTCAATAATAAGTTATGTTAAGATTTTTCATGTGAATCAATTTTAATTTTTACTATACTTTAATTATTTTTGTTATCAATTATTATTTCGACTTACTTACTTTCTATATATAAAAATTATCGAAAATCAGATTCAAATAATTATAATTCGTGTTACCACACAATCATTGATTTATTTGTAAAATTTTAGTGCACAATAAAAAATCTAATATAAAAAATTTCAAGTTATAATAAAATGCTAGTATAAATAAATAATATTTATTCAGTTTATCACTAAAGAATTTATATTTTCTGTCCTCGTTAATAAGCAAAAATGTTTTATTATTTTTATTTAGTATATTGATAGTTTTACGGAAATTTGTTTTTTAAGGTATTGAGAAGGAGATAGAATTCTTAATTCGAGAAAATCAAGAATTGGTAGATACAAAGTTAGTAAATTTGCAAAACTTTATATTATTTATTATATAAAATAAAATAATAAATGATTAGTGAAAACTTTTTAAAACAAAGAATTTAATGACAGATTTTAATAAAACGGATAAATAAAAATGATTTAACTAATTTTTGAGGACAAAAATAAAGATTTGAGAAAACCCATTAGAAAAGAATCATAATTTGCTTTTTAATTTAAAAAATTTATGATTGCACAAAAAATGAATATTTGCAACGATGATTTTTTGATAATTATTATTGATCTTGATGAGTTATAAATTGATAATTAATAATAAAAAAGAATTATTTAATTCCATTAATTAAAGTTTGGGTATATATTAGTATATTAATCAATGTTAACACAAAAAATTCATTGATAAACTATTTTTAAAGATATTTTGACTCTGGAAAAGGAAATCAATGATTATAAAACCAAAATAAATAGATAAAATCATGATCAAATTGAAAATATTCTGTAAGATTGCAATGTGCTCAACATTTACGCAAGAACATTTTAATCTCAAGTCATTCATTTTTGTTAAGAGAATGATTGGGCACCATAAAATGTCATCTAAAACGTCAGTAAGATTTTCAGAACCAATTAATATATTGAATTTGATGATAGAGAACAAATCAAATTATACATTAGTTGTACGAGTTTTTCCTTTTTATGTATGAATGTTGCATTTTGTGATACATTTGACTCTGTGATACACTATAGAGCAGGGATGGTCAATTTTTGTGTACGTAAGATCGACTTTTTATTTGAAAAATATGTCGCGATCGACTTGTCATATGCGTGGTTTAAGTCTAAAACTCACGCCCAGGGGATTTAAAGTTACATGAATAATTGTTAACAATATTTATTATTTCAAATTAGGTACACGTAAACAGAGACTTATAATTTTTTTTATTACTATAAATTTAATGCGAAGGCTGTGTTTGCATATCTTTAACCAAGAAATCATAATTCGGTGTACATCCTGATAAAGATAATAATAATGAGTCTTGAGTATGCGAATCAGTCAAGACAGAACGTTGTTTGGTCTTCGTTAACTTTAAATACTATACGCTTATTCACACAGGTAAATATGTTCCCTACATTTCGTTATATCGGTGTATTTTGCTCGGTTGACGTATTTCCAAAAATCATTTTCAAATTTTCTGACTTGTAATATTAAATCATTTTGTAGAATTATAATTTCATTTTCTAACGGCCCTTGCTCTATAAGAAATACGTCAGATTTTTTTGGCTAATGCGCTTAATGTTAAAATTTTTTTAAAATTTTTTTTAAAAATTAGGGAATCTTACTTCAAAATCTTCAACTACTTTTTGGATCTCCGCGACGTATTTTTCGATGTTATAATTAATATTGTTATGTGCATGTAGATTATCAGCCATATTCGAAAAATGTTGGCACGGAAAATGTGCCGTCCACTGTTATTGAAACTAATTTAATAAGTGGTACTTTCAAATCACTGAAGAAGTTTTAAAAGGCTTTGAATTTATCTACACATCTAGTCCTTACTTTCAAAGAAATCATTTCCAACAATTCTTCGTTATATTTAAAATCCTCAAAACCATACGAATTTCGTATTTTGCTTTATGTATTATTAAATTATTATTTTATTATTATATATTATTTACAGAATGAGATATACGGAGTTTCATAAGTGTTGAATTATTCGTTTCGTAAATATTTTGAGAAAAAGACCAGGCTTGTGCATATTTTTAGTTATGTTGATTATTTGATGCCCCATTTCGGTAAACTGATTTTCTAGCCATGAAGCATTTTTTTAGTTCAGTAAAATTTATAAAATGATATTAATTATTATTATATTAATTTTAAAAAATTAATGATGAATATTTAATCTTTTATCTGAAAAGATACTTTATAAAATTTTATTTTAATATTTCAGAAATGCTTTAAATGTAGTAAAAGATGATTTGATAAGTCGACTAGATCTAATGACAAGGTGAGCTTTTTTTGGAAATTTTAATTGAAACACATGTGTGATTTAATGTTTAGATCAATGTAATTTAATAATTAGGTGTTTTTACAAATAAAATTAAAAACATTCCTCACAACAATGTGCACCGTATTCTTCGTAATAAATTTAGGCTGTTTCGGTACAAATATAAGAACTAAATTCAACTGATGCTCCGAATGATTTTCAACAATCAGTAAATGTTGCACCTCGGCCTTCGATAGGTTTGGTATCATCCCTTCTTAAAATTAGAGGGAGTTGGATTACGGGAAGACATATCTACCCCTAAAGAAATATATGAGACGCGACCCAATGCTTAGATTAATCTGTAGCATTCTACTTCTATAGAACCTGGGAAAGTGAGAAGTGTCGGGGGCTTTTGTTACCACGTACTTCGCTGAGCATTCATGTGAACTTCCACAGAATGGCTCATTAACACTTTGTCATTAAACCAAGTAGTAATAACTTAGCACTTCGATTTCGCCTTTTTAACTTAATTAAGAATCAAGTGGTTTTTAGGCTTTATGGAAATGTGGAGGAAAGCCAGATCCACTTTTCAACCATTGTCTGTCATTTTACAACATACCACTATATAACAAAACCACGTTATTCGTCTTCTTTTTGACTTCTGAAGGGAAATAGGCTTAAACATTTACGTTTACGGTGACACCAGTGGAATTGGAAACTTGACTGCCACTGAATTTAATCATAAGGATTCCTGGTAAACTCTGGATTCATCTGGTGGTTGTCGAAATTCCCTATAATAATGAAAGGCATTTTGCCGAAAACTAGCAGGCCAATCAGATGAATAATCAAGGCGTAGCTGGTGAATTGGAAATTCGAATCCGATCAACCGTCTCCCTCTGGACATTTAATTTCAAGAACAACATAATTTTCAAAAAGCTAGGGTTGAAAGAAAACAAGTATTTCGGTTGCAACCGATTGCTCAAAGTTACCACATATATCTACATCACATAGAGGCTCTCTCTATTTCTACTTCCTCTTTTACTTTCCTGGTTTAATGTTTATGATGGATTTTAGTAGTTGAATATTTTACCAAATATTTGATCATTGATCGGATTTTAAATTTTCTAAAATAGTTACAAGTTGTTAATTTAAATTGATGTAGAAAAACAAACACTTTACCAGTTGATTTGACATTTGGAATTTATTAACATTAACAATGTAGATTTAAGATAAATATGACGCTTTGGTTATACAAATTTTTTTTATTCTTCATTTCACGAACTTTTCAAATCACCCACATACATATATGGGATGTATAACTATTCATTATTTTTTATTCAATATCTCGTGTTCGAATACTGGATGAATAGGTTTTCCTATACACCAGTAATATTGTCTACTACGTTTGGGAACACAGCTGATTGTTTTTTATGTAAATAAGGAGTAAAACAAATAGAAATATTGTTCTTTTGACCGAAATTTTTCTTGGTTTTTTAAACGGTGCTTGTCTTTTTATAAAAAATGGTAAGTCTAGTAAGTCGAAGAAAGAAGAAAATCGCAGTTGGTAAGGTGAAAGGTGGTTTGTGAACTTCTCATCCATAATTCTCATATTTACAAGAGAATGGGAGTGAGGGATTTTCGCAATTTCTGGTAGGAGCTCTAAAGACAAGGAAAAGGATATTTGACTATCAACTGTAACAAGCAATCTGGAGGGAACAATGGAATATTTATTAGGTTGAACCATATGAAATGTCCGATTACATTATATTTTCTCAAAATCAAATTAACGAAACAAAAATAACTTTTACTTAACTAAAAATAGCTAATATTCGATGAAACACATTTATACCAACGACATTCAAGACTTTTATTTCCGGTTAAATAGAAGTCCTTCATGCTGGAATTTATAAGGTCGGAAATGCGGATTTCGATAGCTGACAGATCAGCAAAAAATTCTGATTTTGGATAAATGCTTAAAAAATGATAATCCTTTGGAGCCGTAATGGTGAATATGAATAAAACTGCAAAACTTCAATATCCAGTTCACTTAGCTGTTTCAACTTTTGCATGGAAACATGTAGTCGAGAATTATCTTGAAGCAAGATTGCTGTTTTTCTATTGACCAGCATATTTTTTTTCCATTATTTCTATTTCTGAGTAGTATTGATCTGCTGTGATAGTTTCACCTGTATTCAGATAATAAAAAGGTATTAGACCACGAAACGGTTATCATTGTTTTTTTTGGTACAAAATTAGTTTTGGGAAGCATTTGGGAGCCTCAGCAAAATTCAACCATTGAGCCGAACTTTTCAGATTATTATGGAGAAACCAATTTTCATCCTTGTTAGTATGCGATGTAAGAAATTGACAGTCTTATTACGAATCAATAATGATTTGCAAAATTTCAAAATGATTCAATATTTTTGAATCATTCAATAAATGTGGTATCCATTGGTCCATCTTTTTTTATTTTGCTTATCTCTTTCAAGTGTGGCGAAATTTGAGTTCAATTCCTGAGGAGTTCAATTCCTGAGTTCAATTCCTGAGTTCAATTCTAGAGGAATCTTTTAATCACATGAAAAGATGCCAGGTAGCTGACTCTCACCAAGAACAATGATTAATGGATATGTCTGGTGGTATGTTCATGCTAGCCTGGACATCCTGAAACTGGGATGAATTCAAGATGAGACGCAAAGTTACTCCTTTGTTGATAATCCCACGTGGTTGATCTCCATCGACAGAATACCATATTTCAAACTGACAAAAAGAGCCTAAAATGTCAAGGATATGAAGATATCTGAATCCAATCAAATCGAAGAAGATAAAAATTTTTATGATGTCTATTAATGTAGTAGTTTAAGTAATACGTTATAAATACATCTTGTCGAATGATGAATATCATGTCTATGTGAATGACGCCATAAACACAGAATTGTGTCATCTGGTCTGCGTAAAATCCAAAAGCATACCACACAATTCTTCTGCATTCACAGAAAAAGACAGTGGTTGTACCTTGCCAATTTTCATGAGAATCCTCTCAAATTTGATTAAGATTAATATTTTCTTATCATTAGATAGCGCCATCTACAATAATCAATATTACATAAATTAAACAAAACAGACTTAAAAATACTTTTCTAAAACAAACAAATCAGGGTTTTTATGGTATGGAATAAGTATATAATTAAAAATTATTTTTAACATTAAATTTTTTTTTCATTTTTTGATAATTAGAGTATTTTTAATTTTAAAAGTATAATCTTTTCACTTATTTTTGACATATATTTTATAATATTATAAAGGTGGTTAAATTTTGTTTATTTCTAGTTTCTTAATTATTTTTTACAATATCAGAAAAAAATTTTTTAGAATACACCGAACAATTTTTTATATTAATAGGTTCTTTTAACACCTTTTTAAGTGAACGGGATATAAATAATATTTTGCTAACAAATATATATTACTTTTTCTAATTTAATTTTCAGTTTTGTATTTTTTTATATAAAGATAATTATTTTCATTTTTTTAATATTTTTTCCTTTTTTCGTTTTAAGTGAAAATGAATTACTAAGGGAAGACATCAGCCACTATTCTAACAGAGAAGCCGATATGAAAGGAAAATTAGCTCATTTTGAAAAAGAACTGAAAATATGCAAAGAAGAATTAACAAAAATTAAAGAGACAAACACTGAGGAATGTGAAGAAAAAAATGTATCAGAATTGGTAAATATTTATTAATTGGAACAGCATAAAATAAAAATATTTTTTCATTTGCATCTTTTATTTTCTGCTCACATTGTTGTCCTGCACGTTGGTTGCTCTGGTCTTGTTCAATATTTATTAATTTGAGTTTGGAAAATACCGGGTTCGTCGTATAATCGCGGAAATAAATGCACAAATATAAAAATTAAAATTATGAAGTAACATTTTATTGAGAACTAAATATGAATATTACATTATGCATACATAAAACAATTATTCAAAAAGACCTCCATCAGCATCAATTACGGCCTGAGCCCTGGACCTGAATCTGGAGCAAGTCTTGAGAATGTGCTCCTGAGATAGATTGTTCCATGTTTTGCTTACAGCTTTCTTTAGAGACCTCAAATTAGGGTGCTGTACTTTGGAGGCTCTGTCTGAACAGAAGCCCATATTGAGAAATCCAGAGGATTGAGACCAGGTGAGCTAGGGGGACATATTGATTTATCCCTGAATTTCATATTTTCTTTGAGCCATGCTTGGGCTGTTTTTGAGGTATAACATGGAGCTCCATCTTGGGTAAAAATGACTTTTCCCATGTCTTCATAGTTGGCTCGAACCCATGGGAGAACAGTTTCTTGTAAAATCTTCAGATTACCTTCAGTATTTAATTTAAAATCTTCGTCAAACAATATTGGAGGCATTTTTTTTACCATCTGATGACACCAGTCCAAAAACCATCATATGGCTGGGATGTTTTGACCTGGCAATGCTTTTAATGTGATCTGGGACATCTCTCACAGGCATATCTGTGATGTACCTATCATTTCTACTGTTTTGAACTTTGTCAACAGTGAAATATTTCTCATCAGAATAGAGCAAGATTTCCCCTTTCATTTTTTTCATCATTGACCTGATTTTCTTACATTTCTCTAATCTGAACACTTTGAGTGAATTAGTTAGCAACTGGCATTTCATTATTGCTCTTGACTTTGAATGAAGGTCTTCTTTAACAATTCTTCTCATTGTAGGTTCTGAAATACTCATTTCATTGGAAATTTTGCGCATTGATGTCACAGGATTATAACTTTTTTTCTTCTTGTGCTTTTCTGGGATTCAAGGCGCTGCCACAGTTTGTCAGGTGTGGTTTAATTTTATAGATTATTGTTTTTGAGACTTTTAATATATCCATAATCTCATTTACAGATTTTTGGGCTTGGAGTAAAACAACTAACGCTTGCCTTTTGTCGTTTATGTTCATCTAAAATATGAAATCTATAAAAAAATTTTTAATCAATTATATATCAAATTCCAATCAACACAAAAATATCAACAAATAGGCAGAGCTATTTTTCTGTTTGATTAGGTTGACTGATTCAAAATAGTCCGCGATTATACGACGCACCCGGTATATATGGAAACCCGATCACTGAAAGTGAACTTTGTGAAGAATTTTAACATACTTTATTCCATAATCGAAAAATCACTTATCAGGCATGAAAAATACAAACCAACCAAAAATAAATTATTTTTTTCTGCAAATAATCGTTTTAAGTTAATAATCGAATCAATTTTCAAATCAATTATTTTCATTCTGAAGATGGCACTCAGATACAACTACCTCGATTTTTACAAAAATTGCTTCAAGATAGGAGAAGCGCTCACCATGTAGTTTTTTTATGGTCAGAAACAAGAGGAAGTCACAAGTTGATATCAAAATTTATTTCAAATTCTTGCAATTAACATGGATCTAACATCGAGTCCAATAGATTAGATTCTTACTGAAGAATAATATACTAATTAAAAGAGAAGCAAAAAGGAAAACTATCAGTATCGTGAAAGAATAATAATACTCTGCATAATTCTTGGATGTTTAGACATACATGCAATATTAACAATTTCTTTAGGCTCCATTTCACACAAAAGGGAATTCGGTGATGTTCTTTTGTCATGACTAAAATTTTCCTTCATATTTGGAATGTTAATTTAATGTACTATGATATAAAGATAGCTTTAAAGAAGAGAATCAGCATAAATTATTTTTTGAGGATTAGAAACAACACCGGTTAAAGTGGATTACAGTTATAAGAGATTATTTTGCCTGCAATAACATAAATTGAGATTAACTAATGTTTTTACCTCATTCCTTCATTTTATTCACCAGGTTTTTCGAAGCAAATAATTTTATATTTTCAATTTATGAAACAGATATTAATAATTATTAAATTTTTAATAATAATTCTTTAGAAAAAGACATTCTCTCGATCAGATATGAGTATTCTTATGGAGGAGAAGAATTATTATAAAGAGAAATTATTAGAATTACAAGATGCTTTAGTCTATAAAGAAAATTGTCGTTTAAAGAATCAATTTCCAGACTTGAAAGACATTCCTAAACCAACAAAATCCAATAATTCCTCTATATGGAATTTGTTAGTGAATTTAATTAATCATCTGATTCATTTTTTAATACTTTAGTAATAATTATTTCAAAACTTTAAAATTATCATTTATTATTCATTAATAACTAATTTTATAATACTTTTATGACATTCAAATTATTAAAGTTAATTATGCCAAGATTTAGGATCTGGAAATTCCTTTCCCATCTTTTCCAATGGCTGAATTTATCTTTTTCATTAAATGACAAAATTTGCAAATAAAATAGGTAATAATAAGAAAATAGAATATTGGTGATAAAATTAATATCAGTATTTATTATAATAATATTTATTGTAATAATATAATATCATAATAAATTAATTTTGCTAAATATATGATAACAAAATTTTTATTGCCGTGTTTCGCATAATATTAGGTTGTCTAATAAATTCGTGCCGTTTTTTTCGATGTCGTTTTGAATGACATTAGATGCATCTATTATT
>JBBMKC010202639.1:0-13883 GCA_037834085.1 Bipalium vagum | reverse complement strand
TAATAATAATAGTAATAATAATAGTAATAATAATAGTAATAATAATAATAGTAATAATAATAATAGTAATAATAATAATAACAATAATTATTTGAAGAAGAGTAAAGATCGACAGTTATAATCTTTTACAGGAAATAAAAATCATAATAGTAAATTTTTTTTGATTCAATACTCAATGATCACACAAAAAATAAATTTTTATTGTTCACAACACTAAAAAAAATAAAATGCTTATTGTGGGATGCTCCACACAACTCTTGTTAGATTAAGACTGTATGATTTATTAGAAACAATAAATGAAAGAGTTACATACCCCAGTGTGAATTTCACTATATTTGTTGATGATTCTTGTGATCATAAAAATTGTAATTATGAAAAATGTAAACCTGTTAGAAAAGAGATAAAATGATTTGAGAAAATTTAGGAGATATAACCAAAGAAATTGAAAATTGTTGAATATCTTTTTATTATCATGAAATTTATTTAAGTCAACCAGTTTTCTAAATAAAACTTGTATTAATATTTAAATGCAGTTGTTAAGGGGCAATTGTATATTTTGGCAAAAATAAGAGTTTCCCATTAAATAGATTTCAATTTTTGTGACAAGGTGCATTATCTAAAAGTAAAAGAACAGTTCTTTTTTGAATTTTCAAGTCCTCCCTAAATTTATTAACCCAGTCAATAAATTCCAGACTATTCATCCGATCTTTACAAACTGTACGAAAAAATTTGATACCACTGAAACATAGAGTGCATTTTGAATTCGTTATGACCAATAATTTGCTTTTGTCAGTATCATCAGAATTAGAGAAAAATAGTTAGTCTGTGTTTATCGATTTTTAAACCTTTAACATTCTTATGACAAAAAGATTTAGATTGTTGGTTTTTATACACCAGACCAGAATAAATCATTTTATAAACGTCGGGCAGTTGATAATTTTTTATTATCATCATCAGTATTTTCTTTTATACTCAATCAGATTTAAATTTAAGTTTCCATTTTTTCCGATAGGATTCTTGATTTCACATTAAATCTTTTAAAATTTATCAAGCCAGTCCTTGACGCTTTAGAAGTTTCAAGACTTTTTCAAAAGTTTGTCTGAAAACTATTAAATGTAAATAGAGTCTTAAGTAAAGAGAATAATTTTTCTCCATTAGTAGTTTTTCTTTTCCTGTTTTAAGAAGTCCTTAGGATCTCATCATAAATAATTTTTTGAAACATTAAATTATTGAATCAAAAATCATTAATTATATTTATTCTATAATTTATGGAAAATTTAGCTACAATAGAAAGAACTCGTTTGTATTGTAAAAATTTGGAAAGGAAGTATAAGCGTTTAGGTTGTTTTAACTTTAATTTTGATTCAAATAAAACAGGTCTTAAAGTAAGCGATATAGGGTTTTATGAAGACACTCGTAAATCTTTCTATACTACATTACATTCGATAAGACCAAGTATAAGTGGACTGGCAGACGATGATTTCAGTCATCTCATATCTCCAGTGCAGGATATGTGTATAATGAAATCGAATACCACTTGGTTATCAGAAAAACAACTTAAGTATACTAATCCACATGTAGAAAAGTTTGGTAAAAGAAAAGCCTCCACTTTCAAAAATCAAAGTGTTGGATATAATATTATTTCTAATTGGAACATTAAAGGATTTTATAACGAGTATTCACACTGATATTTGCATGTATGTATAAATATAACTTTAGTATATATATATTTTTGATTTATTTTATAAGTTAATTAATTTTTTATTAATAATTTAGTAAATCAGAAGTGAAATATAATATAATATTAATAAAATTTAATAATGTTTATTTAAATAATATATCAATTTTTCTAAAATTAGAGTTTTAAAAGAGTTAAACAACATAAAATGGTGAAATGAGTTCACCCCAAACATCTGGTGATTTCTTACAATTATTATAATACGCAATAAGAAAACAATCTATAGCCACACAGATCATAATAATAGTTCACCGAAAAATACACTAAATTTACTGGAAATATATTGTGAAGCATCTCAAAGAACGACATTTTTGATGAACAATTCTTTTAGTGATTTTTTTTAATTTTTATCTTTGTAATATGGGATTGTCAAGTTAAACGCGAATATAATAATAATTATTATTATTATTATTTTATTTATTATAAATTATTAAATATTAAAATTACCAAAAAACAAAATAAACAAAGGATTTATATAGAAAATAGAAATTACTTTGAATAGAAATTATTGTAAATAAAATAATATGTTTCTAAAAATAGAATTTAAGCAAATAAAATAATATGAATTTCTAAGAATAGAAATCATATGTTTCTAAAAATAAAATTTATAGAAAAAATTTGTATTTATACCCATAAAAATAGTAAAAAGATACAATTCGCACCAAGGGCTCAGTAAATCACAAAGAGGACTCTAAAAAAGACAATTCATCCGTAAATCCTTGTGATATTTAATACTTTGTTAAGTAACCTAAAAGCCCAATTTCAATCGTCTTAACTTAAAATCAGTCACTTTTTAGGAACTTGACAATATTATTAAAATATCAATTAAATAAAAGTAAATAAAAAGAAATAAGAAAAAGAAAACTCTCAGCCTGCGATACAATGAGCCCCCGAGTCGTAATATCCTGTCATATTCCATTGTAATATCCTGCTGCATCATCCTCATGAGATTCGAAAAAAATACTGAAATTTTACTGAATCGTTCCTTCTTCAAGAATATCGTCGAATAAATTGACACTCTGAATAAGCTGCTACGCAATTTTATCTTATGTTTTTGGCGGATTTCTTATCGAAATTCTTCTTATATAGTAGTAGAAATTGGCCGACAACCGCAAATCTCTACTTTTGAAAGTTTATTTCCTCTAATAGCACATTGATTCAAAGATTAATTTTTTTATTATAACTTAGTTTTAACATTTAACATTTTCCCAATCTTCTCCCTTTTCCTTAGCCTATTATAAAACAGGAAGCTTCCAATAACTCAATATATGATTATATCGAGCGATTATGAAGAACTATTGTCATATCTTTGGTTTCATACAGAAAGCTAGATCACCAGTGACCCAGGGCATTCAATATACACTTGGAAAAAGGTTTCAAAATAAATAAATTTTTGTTATATTAGTTAATAATATTGTTAATATTACATCTACAACTGAATTTGATGTATAAATTGTTAATATTTTAATTATTTCAACGAACGCTCAACTTTAACTCATTACTCAGTTGGTAATAACACTGTTTCTGAAAGCCAAAAAATATCAGTAACACAACAAGTCATTTGAGGGATAACTTTCCTAACAGACTCGGATAAGTTAGATCTTACTCTAAAACATTTAGAAGCTTAAAAAAGGTTCACACACAAATAAAATTTAACTCAAATAACCAAACAGGCTTACTTCGATAAATATATATTCGTAATATAGAATGATCGATGATGTCAGCAGAGGCTGAGACTCTAAAATTGGCTAATAATTTTTGGATAGTGAATCCAATTTTAAAGCTGGTTCCCGCTCTCGGATAACGTGTTTAGAACACATGAGATCCCTCTTTAGGCTACAATAGCATAAGTCAAAGCTCACCAAGTCAGTATTAATCAGAAGGTGTTTACGCGGGCAACTGTGAGAACTGACCCTAATCTTTCTAATCAATGTCTTCAATGTTCACTTCATTTTCTATTTGTCTATCTCCATTACGATAATATGCAAGCATTATTTTTATATAAATTCTATATGAATTCTATAAAAATACTTATGTACAACTATTAATGATTTATTATCAGATTACATATACAGCAGATTGGAAAGAAATGGAAAATAAGCAAGTAATTTCCACATGACCTAACGTCAAAGAATAGATTCCAAGGGAAGACAATATGACAAGTTACAGAATTCTGAAGTTATACAATGTTATGGATCATATTTTAATGAATAAATAAACCTGAAATTAAAAATGTTTAATTTTAATTTTTTTAAGATAGGCAAGAACCTTTTTGGACAGATAATAAGTTGAGAAGTTACGTTTTGATAGAGATAAAATGTATAGAAATGTATTAAAAATTAATTTTAAATAAACTATTTTTTCTCATTGGAAGTAAAGTAATAAATTAAGGTACTAAATAAAGCCAAATTGTTTTTTCCTAATTTGGTTTTTTGATATTTTTCATAATCATGAGCTAGAATTAAAAACATTCAATAATTAATTTTAGAAGTATTCTATTAATAAAGTAAATGTATTATAAATTTTTATGATCCATTAAAAGATTATTTTAATTTTAGTTCTAAACTCTAATGACGAAACTTATATCAATTTTTAAATAAAAAGTTCTAAAATTGCGAAACAATGATTATAAAAATACTTTAAAAACAAAGTGAGTTTATTTAACCTACTTTAATGATTTTTATTCAATCATAATTTGAAAACCTTAATATTATATAGTTATATTAATAAATAGTGAAATAAATATGAATTTAATTCAATCAAATGTATGAATTACCATTTGAATTACTACATATTCGAACAGGATTGATTGGAATTGCTGTGACAATAATCTTTTTTTTAAAATTTCGCCAAATTGTATGTAAATATGTTATTCCACCTCTTGTTATATCAGAATGTGGAGCGGACGAAGTTACAAAATGGCACAATCTAATTGTTTCTTGGTTTCATGCATTAATTATACTATTTTGGGATTTATCATGGTTATTTTTTAAATTACTTTTATTTTGAAATAATAATATTAATAATATATAGCTTATTTATGTATCCTGAATTAAATCACGACTTAATAGGTTTTATCAATCTATTTTCATATTTACTGGTTGTATTTTCTACAGGTATTTATTTGTATTTGAAAGTAAAAATTTTCTTACTTCATTTTAGGATATTTTCTTTATGATTTCATTGATATGATAATCAATAAAAAATTATTAATCATGTGGGAATTAACTCTTCATCATCTAGCAGTTAGCATTTATAAAATTTTCTGTTCTAAACTGTATTTTATCAAACTAATATTAATTAGTAATTTTATATTCAGCCCTTAATTTAGAAAAATATGTTATTAGTCTAATAAATCACCAAAAAATCGTAATGTCTTAACTTAGTTTCTGTTTAGATAACATATTTTAATTTATTTTTATTATAGATAGATTAATTAATTGGAATTTTATTAATCTGAAATTTCATTTAAATGTGTTTTGCTTTATTAATTTCAATATTTATTTGAAATGAAATTTGATAATTTACGATCTATAGTCAGAATCTCTAAAATATTTTTCATTTAATTTTGTCTTTTGATATAATTAAATTATGATAATTTTCAATCATTTTTAATTTAATGTAATTTATTTAATCTTGATCATTATTTCAAATTTAATAAATATATGTGACTTATCATCATAATATTATTATTGGGTATTTCATTTGTTTTAATCCCAGAATTATTAGTTACCATTTTTTAGAAATTTTTTCCCAATTGATATTTTTCTATCATTTGATGTCTATTGTTTCTTAATTATATAAAGATGTTTTGAGTCATTTCGTTTTTTAAATAGTATACCAAACATCCATTCTCTAAGTGAGAGTATTAAAGATTATTTTTACTTAGGTAACTGGGGTTAAAAGCTTATTTTAAGACTTCGTTACTATGTTAATTGTTAACTTATTTGAAGATTTGATAGTTTTTTCATCATTGATTCATTTCTTAAATACGAATGTATGTCTTGAAACTAGTGCCTTGGTTTGATAGATTGGAATGGTGGAGAAAATGATTCACAAATTTTTTTGTTGTCCACGTATTTCATGCCAAATGAATTCAGTTTCTTTGTTGGATTAATTATTGACGAAATTTAATTCATTGATCTGAGAATCAGTTTATCATTGAATTGTGCATTGATTGAAGTGTTCTGATAAGTCTAGAAACTAAGAATTTATATTAATAAATCAATAAAATTACGATGTTTCCATTATTAATAATGATAGAGAATCGAAGATAAAATCAGAATTCAAAGTTAAATATGAAATTGTTATCTAAGTCATTTGTGTGTCGGCTCGAAACGTGAACTGTGTATATGAACGTTGTATTAATTTACAAGTCTCTGTTTACATGTTTGTTATAAAAGTGAATGTTAATGTTTGTCGATCAGTAATTTTAGGTTTCTTTATCAATACAGGTTTATCCATAAAATTTAGTGTAGGAATATTATTTCTAATGAGATTTGATCTATAAAGCGTAAGTAAATAAAAATAAATTGAGCCACCTAGTTTCTCTTATTTACTGATTATTAATTAATACATCAAGAAATATGCAGAGATGTAATTTTTAAGTTTTTAATTATATGAAAGGAAACTGGTATAATAGAATAGAATAATTATGAATTCTCAAATTTTATTTTTATTTATACATTTTAAAAGTAATAATCTCTTCTCACTGCTTAAACTTATTCTCAAATTATTTTTTTATTACTTATACTATATTCAAAAATAAAAAGCAAACTTTGATTTATGTCCAACGAGCCTCAATGTATTTTTTCATTTAAAATTTTCTGTTAGTAAAAAATTTGATTGTCAGCACAGATAACTTTAAATGAAAAATTAATAAAAGTAACGGTTTTTAGTAATACATAAGTAATGTTCAAACTTCTTGAATTAAAAGTTTTATAGTGAAAACTTATTGAAATAAAATTTTAAAAAACAGCTTATAAAAAAATTCCCAGAACTTTGTAAAAGATACTAAAATATTAAAATTATCATTTCTTACCGAAATTATAATCGCTAACTAAAATTTTCTATAAATTAACGTTTATTTATATACATATATAAATACATATATTAAAAAAAAATTTTTTTAATATTAAAAAAATGATATTTTTAAAGTTTTTAGAATTAAAAGTTTTTTTACTTTTATCCAATAATAATGTAGATAATATGTTTAAATCATGATAGGGATATCACTTGAAGAAAGACACCAAAGAAGAATAAAATTGACTGAATAAGATCTAAAAAAATCGAAACATGTTTCAAGATAGTAGTATAAATAAAATTTTGCGTGTTCGAAAATGTTTTTTAAAAAGCGTTTACTTAAAAAATAAAAAATTATTGTTCACTAGATTAAAATTATTAAATGATAACGCTGTGAACGCTTATTTGGAACACAGAAAGAATTATTTAATATTGGTAAAAAACAATTTGCACTTAGATTTTTTAATTGAATGACGATTTTGAAAATTAACACCAAAATTCATTAGTAAATTGAAAATATGAGATTTATTAACACTTGAAGATCGTTTGCAAGTTCACAAGAAATCATTGAACAGAAAAATAGAGGCACTGAGAAAAGAAAGGAAAACGATAATCTGAAAATTATTCAATATCAGGCAAGAATTGTTCAAATTAACTGGTGAAAATTGGTTCAGAATATTTGTTGTAGAATCAAAATACAAAATTAAAGAAGTCAGATCTAAACATCTAAAGAAATTAAAAGATCTAATGAATGAAAAAGGTTATAATGAGTTTAATGTAGAAAATACAGTCATTAACCTGTCAAACATTCAATTATCAAAAGAAGAACTGAAAATTCTTAAATATGGACCAAATCATGGAATAAAGGCAACAATAAATCCAGTCAAATTGAAAGCTAAAATAGAAAAACTATGTAAAGAAACTATGTTGAATAATGTGGAAATGGAGGGTAGTATAGTTGATGACAAGATCAATATTTTAAAGCAAGTAACAGAAACGTATTTGAAAAAGAATAAGTATATAAAAAAAAAGAAAAGAGCAGATTTTAAAAAATTTAAACAAAAAAAGTATTATAATTACAAAATTTGATAAAGGAAATGGATATGTTATATTAAATAAAGTGCAATATGTAGAAAAAGTAAAGGATATTTTAAATTGCAGAAAATTTGAGAAAACCAATATAAAATCCAATAGCATACCAATTCCTATAAAGGATGAACAAAAAATTAATGTAATATTGAAACACTAGTAAAACGTAATCATATAAAAAATAGCCAGCAGATTAACATGTCATGGGTCACAACCGGCAAAATTATATGGATTGCCAAAAATCACAAAGATAATCAGCGGTAAGACCAGTTCTATCGATGACAAATTGTGCTCAAGAAAAAATAGCAAAATTTATTGACGAATTGGTAAAACCATTATTAGAAAAAATTATTATTATTATTATTATTATTATTATTATTATTATTATTATTATTATTACGAGGTAAAAGACCGCTTTGAATTTTGCAGTTTTATAAATAATTATGAGAAAAATTCCGGAAAAGACCATGTGTTATAATTTGACATGTGCAGCTTATTTACGAATGTGCCTATTTCGGAAACAATTGATGTATGCATTTCTCTTTTGAAGGATAGAGTTGATCAAGACATCATGAATGAATTTAGTATGAAGCAATTATTGGAATTTAGTACCAAAGACAGTTCATTTTTGTTCAATAGGGAATGGTACACGCAAAGAGACGGAGTTGCTATGGGATCACCTTTACACTGGCCTCTTTATTTATGAATAGCTTAGAAGAGAAAATAAATGATTTTAATGAAAATAGACCAATGTGTATAAGTGGTATGTTGACAATGTATTCTTAATATTCAAAAAGGAAGAAGAAATTGAACAATTCCTAGAATACATGAATAATATTCATCCTAATATAAAGTTCACTATTGAAAAGGATATTGAAAAAAAATATAAATTTATATAAATAAAAATTTGAAAGTTATAAAAAAATATATCATTAAATAATAATCTTAATCTTGTGAACAATATAAACTTATCGTGAATTTAATGTCGAATACACCATTGTCAATCTTTTATGCTGCAAATTAACGAATCTTGAGATAGAAATGCTAAAATACGGGCCGAATCATGGAATTAAAGCAAGCATTAATCATATCAAATTAAAAGCAAAAATGGAGAAATTACAAAGATGTAATAATAGATTCAAAATTAGATGAAAAGCTTAAGAAAGAAAAAATAAAAACAATAAAGAAAGCAACAGAGACATATATTAAATATAACAAATATTTGAATAAAAAAGACGAAAAAATAATGAAAATTTTGAGTAAAAAAGATCTGATCGTCACAAAGTTTGATAAAGGAAATGGGTTCGTAATCTTAAATAAAGATCCGAATTTAGAAAAAGTTAATACTATAATTAACGGCTATAAATTAAAAAAAATTGAAACCAAGAGCTAGTAGAATACCAATTCCAATTAGAGATGAGCAAATAATCAATAAACTGGTAAAAAAATTGGCAAAAACAACAGCATAAACGATAAAGGTCTAATAAAACGTTAAATTAGTCAAGGAGAACAACCGGCAAAATAATACGGATTACCGAAGATTCATAAAGAAAATCAGCCGTTAACACCGGTACTTTCGATGATAAATTGTGCTCAATATAAAACAGCAAAAGAGTTGGATAAATTAATGAAACCATTGGAGAACATCCGATATGAAGAACATCCAACACATTCGAATTATAGCGATTTATAAATAACTATGAAATGAAATCAGATAATGAATATTTTGTATCATTTGATGTTTGCAGCCTTTTTACCAATGTCCCGATTTCAAAAACAATTTATCTGTGCATTGATCTGTAGAATAAATGTGGAGATAAACAAATCATGGATGATAAAGCACTACGAGAGTTACTAGAATTCAGTACAAAGGATATATCTTTTATGTTTAATAATAAGTGGTATAAGCAAACAGATGTAGTAGCCATGGGGTCATCATTAGGACCAACACTATCATCAGTTTTTATGGCGTACTTAGAGAATGAAATTGAAAAATATCAAGGAAACCATCACTGGTCTATAAAAGATATATCGATGATGTATTTTTTTATATTCGACGAAGAAAATGACATTGATCTCTTTCTCACATTTATGAACAATTTACATCAAAATATCAAATTCACGATTGAAAAAGAAAAAGAATTGAAATTACCATTCTTAGATGTGATTATTAGAAAGGAGATAGGAACAAATAAATTGACAAATATCGAAAAGAAACAGACACTGGATTATATACCTCAAACAGTAGTTTTTGTGAGAAATATAAAAATGGCCTAATTAAAGGATTATCTATAGAGTTTGGTTATTAACATCAGATTACAAACAGATAGATAAAGAGCTGGACATAATTAAAGAAAGATTACTTCAGAAAGAAAAATAGAAAAAATCATTAATGATACCGTTTCAAATTTAATTACGCGAAAAAATATTGAAAAAGACCTCCAAAAGCTAATGGAAAATAAAAAAGAAGAGTTTATAAAAGTCGTAAAAGTTCAATTTTCAAAACGATTTAAAGCTTTCAAAAACATACTAGAAAAGCTGTTAAACATGAGAATTTAAAAGTGATATCATTGACATTAAAAACTAGAAATTATTTAAAAATCAAAAGCTATACACCAATAGTGTTGCGAGCTAATGTCGTGTATCAATTTACATGTCATGTATGTAATAATCTATACATAGGAGAGATGCAGCGTCATCTCAGAATATGCATTAGCGAGCATTCACAACCAAGCAGAACAAGTAAGGTGTTGGATCATTCAGTAAACTGTGGTGAAAGAAAAAGCAAAGTTAAAGAGAACGAATTCAGAATAATTATGGGAAACTTTGATAATAATGATGAACAAAAGATTTGTGAGTCATTATTAATCAAAGAAAGGCAACCAAATATTAACATCAAAACGGGACAGAGTAAATCATTAATGTTAAAAAAAAATTTTAAAAAGAAAAATTTTTAAAAAGAAAAAATTTTAAAAAAAAGAAAAATTTTATCCAATAATAATTAAAAATAATTTTTAATTTTTAGATACCGTTATTTAGCGATTGAAAATGTAAATTATCAAAAACATTGACTGATGAAGAACTGAAAAATAAAAGTTCGAAACATGTATCAAGAAAATATATTTTTGAAAAAACTTTGTATTCATTTCAAAAAAATTTTAAAAAAATTTAAAATTTCTTGATTTTTATTAGTTTTATTTTAAATTATTTCTCACAAGAGAAATCATTAGACAGGAAAATTTTATTATTTTCTTTATAATATTATTAGTGTGTTTTTCGAAATTATATTTTAATAGTGTTTAAAGTTACATTATTTCATGTTTTAATATAAAGGGTGTTTCAGAGAAATTCTGCGTTTTTTTTACACTAATTTTTTTGGATGTGCGCACTTTTCTTATTAAATGATACGCACATTTAATGAATGAATATATTTAATATAACCACAACTTTTCTTTGATTACATTAATGATGATTAGACAGACAATGGAAATTGAATTCGAAAATTAAACATGGAAAAATAATTATAAAGCGGAAGTATTTCACAATGTAACATAGAAGAAAAATAAGTTTCCTTGATCAACAGTATAAAATGTTTTGGCAACTATTCGGCAAACCTTAATCATTGAAGAGAAAAAAGAACCTGGCAGAAAATTATGCGCAGTAAATAAGAAAATAATCAAGCACTGCGAAGAAACCGAATCTATTTGTGCAGAAATTGGCCAAGAAAGTTAGAACGTCAGCATCAATTGAACTTTAGAAATACACTTAGTACTTATTCAGAATTCTTAAAATTTCAGATAGAGATAAAGATAAAATAGATATCAAAAAACGAGCTAGAAAATTGTATACAAATATTTTATTTAAATTTATGGTTTTATGTTGCAACGTAAGGAACAGACTTAGTCCCAAAATACGGGAAACATCAAAGTATGGGTTAAAATATTTGATAATGCAAGTCATACGTTCACAAAAAAACGAAGAATTTTTAGTTAAAGGAACAGTTAATAGAGATCTAGGTTAGAGAGTATATAAAGAAACGACTGCTTCCATTTATTGAGTCCCATCCTGCACCTGAATTGTTCAGACTAGATTTGGCAACTTATCATTATGGTCAAGAAGCTCAAGAATTCTACACCAACAATGACATCAATATAGTCCCAAAAGAATCAGATCCACTTAATTATCCAGAATTATGTCCGATCGATCGATATTGAACCGATATCAAATCTAAATTCAAAGGAACGAATTTCAAAAAAACTAACTTCAAAGAGCTCGGGCATAAATGATGTATTCAGGTAAATAAAATTACCAGGGAGGATATCCAGACACTCATTGGGCAAACTAAAATCTAATGTTAAGATTTTTTGACATGGAAATTGATTGGCGTCTGCCTATTTTAAATATGTATTGTAAAAATATATAATTTAATAAATATATGGTTGATAAATATTTTAATTCAGTTTTATTATTTTTATTCCGCCTAACAGATTTTTTCTGAGACACCCTATATAAATGTATCAATTTTTAATATATTTTTTCTATTCATTTTTCTCTAATTATATGATTTCTAGTAGACTGACCTATTAAATATTTTTAACGACAAGACTAATTTAAACGTTTCTCAAATGACTATTTAAAGTTATTATCATTGCAATATTTTATTAAATCATGTATTATTATTAATATTATAAATTATTATACATATATAAGATATTAAATTAAAAAATTTAATTCGTCGATTTTAGAAAAACAACCAGGCCCAAGTTCAAAATATAATCATGAAATTTGAAATGAATATTTATCTTATATTAACGGTGAAAATTATCATAGGTCACAATTATTTTTTTTAATTAATTTTTTGTGCAGTATCAAATGTAATTTATTTTTTGAGAAATGTATTCAATTTATTATATTTCATCCTATTGGTAATGTTTTCCTTTTATGTTGACTTTACCAGTTTGAATGATTCCATGTTTAGTTATGATCAGTTCTATTTTAGGATTTGTCAATAACTTAATAAATAAATTATAAAGATATAATAAAAGTAAACCAAATTCTTAGAAAGAAATTGAAAAAAAATTAATTTAATAAAATAAACCTAATTTAAAAATTTTGTGATAAAACCAGATTTATATGTATTCAGTAGCTTTTATAGGTGCACCTTGAAAAGCTGTTTTAATTATTTCTGGAATGAGACCTCTATATATTGATTTTGACTTAAGCAATTATTATGTTAGTACCATTTCTAGTTTTGGTTTCAGCTTTAGTAATTTCTAACTTCGTATGTTAATTATTTAGTTATTATTATTTTTTAAGTCATGTGAAATATATCAGAAATAAAATAACACATTTTACCAATGCTGAGAGTGAAACTTGACCAAGTTATACGGATTCAATGTTTTGGTTGTAAAATATCCCATAATCGACTTAGATCGATGATATACGAAATCCAATAAAAATAAATTATACAGTTTGTGTAAATGTTTGATTAGATCTTATTTCTTAAAGTACGATGAATGAATTTTACAAATAATGTGAATATAAAAACTAAATAATAATAAAAAATTTCATGTTCAATATATTATAAATGTTCTCTGGGTCAAACAAAGATACCAACCGTTTTTTATGATACAATATTTCTCTTAATGGTTATTATTATATAATCTAGTAAATTATCTCATTATTTCTGTTATTACAGATAGATGGTACAGTGACATCTAATTAATTCGAAAAAGGTTATAAGCCATAACTAGGACCCCCAAAAAATTGACCTAACGTTTTGACCTATTAATTACTAAAAATTGACGTATAAACTGTAAAATTTTGACTTTATTGCCATTATAAATTATAATTCAAATAAATGAAAAGAAAATTAAATAGGAACAGTATTTATTTATTCACTACTCATATTACATGGTTCATAACAATTTTTTGAAGTATTGTAACTTAACAAAAAGTACATTTTAATATTTTCCATTTTGAAATTCCGATTGCTTCTAAGCATATTTTTCAAACAAGAAAAGCTTCTTTCTAC
>JBBMKC010202628.1:0-13883 GCA_037834085.1 Bipalium vagum | reverse complement strand
TACGGAATTAAATGTTCAAATAAAAGAGGTGTTCAGCTAACAAAGGTGTTCATTTATGCAGGTTTCACTGTATTTAAGTAATAAAAGGTATATTAAAAATTACAAAAAAATTGTTTAAAAAATCAATTCATCAATAAGTTATTTTGAAATTCAAATACGAAAATTAATTTAATGACATTTTAATATTATTAATAAAATTTTAGACATGGAAGTTAAACAAGAGTTAAGTGAAGGAGTTATAAGTCAATTAACTCCAATGTCACAATATAAAGATCGGTATTATGTCAAAATTGTTAATGATAAAGCGACATGCAAGATGTGTTTGAAACAGTTTTCCTTTAATCATCAGAAGACCGGTACCAGCACTGTTAAAAGGCACCAGAAATTCAAACACATCGATATATATAATGTCTAGGAACTCATCAAAAATCGGGATGTTAGTTCACAGTCGACAATATCAGATTTCTATGTTCAAGTTATTCCAAAATTAAAATGCAAAATAGAAGAGCTTTCTAATACTAATGTTTGTATTTTAACTTTATGTCGTGCTAGACATATTTTGCCATCACAATTTTTTGAAGATCCGATTGTGTCTCAAGGATTCAATTTTCCATGCCTTTATAGAAAAACAGTTAGAAACGAAATAAAAAGAATTGCAATGTTTTTAAGGGAAAATATTTTTGAAGAAAAAAGAGGCCATTGAGGTTCAATAGTTTAAGATGATTTGAAAAATCAAACTGTGTCCCTTTCGAAATAGATATATCTGAAAATTAATACCAAAGTTGTTGCTCACTGGTAATAGAGACAAGCAGTTGCAAATGTAGAAAAATGGTGTTTTTTTATAGATTTTACCATTGTATCAACAAGATATTATAATTAAAATAAATAAAAAGTATACATTAACAATAAGGATAAAATTGTGAAAAAATAATAAAATTTTTAAAGTAGATAATTTTAATTTGAGTCATTGAAGATTATTCAACACAAATTAAAAATACCAACATGAGAGGGATCCTCGTAAATCATTATGACAATTTGTGACAGATAGTTCAATTCTGATACTGAATTAACGTAGTCCATTGCAGCTTTCCATTGTTCATCATTATTTATATGAGCTAAATCCCCATATCTAATGCAGTTGAGTAAAGCGTGAAGATGGCTTTCACTGGTAAAATATAAACGAGTCCTGACAAATCTTTCCGGTGAAGCCACACCTTTCGAATAACTTCAGAGAACATGATAAAGAAATAACAAAAAATGTTCGATATTAAATGAAATGTTAAAATCAGTTATTTTTATGTAACTGGTTGGTTTTTCAATATCCTACCTTTTTGAAAATAAATACAATAAAATTTAATACTGAAGTAAATTTTTAAATGTAGGCATCCTGTAAATATAGGATTGTAAAAAAAGTACTTGTATCAATTAGAACTAAAAAAAGAAATAATTTAAAATTTTGATATAAAAGATGTGGAATTTGGAGTCGTTCGAACAGTCCTTCGTCTAACAAACAAAAACAATTTTTAAGATATTAGAAAGATATATCGCTTCCATTCCCTTCAAGTTTTTTTGATACCCACTGAAAAATAAGATTTCTCCAACCCTTCAAAACATGCTGAAGTTTCAGCTATGACTTCACCATTTGTGAAATATCTTTTACCAGAGAGCCATCTTTTCAAGTTTAGGAATAAGAAAAGTCGCTAGGTGCTAAGTCCGGAGAATACGATGGATGTGGAAACAAATCCCAGCACAATTCGTGTATTTTAGCCGTTGAAATTACACCTCTATGAGGTTGTACATTGTCATAATGAAACAAAACATTCTTTTTTGCTAAATGTCTTTTTTCTACGATCATATTACTTAAAGATTCAATAATGCTGCATAATATTGTCTCGTTATCGTTTTCCATTTTTATGGATATCAATGAATAGTATTCCATAGGCGTCCGAAAAAAAAAGTTGTCATAACCTTTCCAGTTGACAGCTGTGAATTTTGCCTATGTGGAAAACTTTCACCGAGTCCTACACATTGCTATGACTGTCGTGGTGATTCCGGTATGTAGTTATGTATTCACGTTTCATCAACGGTTATATAACGATGCAAAAATTCATTTGGATTTAGAAACACAACTTTGAATCATTAACTCGTTGCTTTTGATGGATTGTTAAAGTGCGCGGCACTCATTTTGTGATAAGCTTTATTTATTTTTATTATTTTTCAAAAACTATTGACTGATATCTTTGGGAGGTTAAATAACTCGCGGATTTTAATTTTTCGATCATTCATAATTGCTTTGTGGATATTTTTGAATGTTCTCTGGCACAACCTCTTCAATTGGTATCGTTTAGAATCATCTGTTCTGATACGACCACGTTTAAAGTCAGTGAACCATTTTTTTTACCGTTGAATACGAAGGGGCTGAATCACCATAATATTTATCCAGTTTTTCTTTTTGTGTTTTCTTACGTAAAAAATGCTTAATCAATATTCGGAATTCACTTTTTTCCATATAAAAAATCAAAACTGAGTATTGAATTTTAATTTTAGTGGATAATTTAAACAAATTGATAGATTGAATTATTATTTGGAATTTCATAGTTTTTCATGTTCGGACCAGGAACTTTTCGAATGACCTAGTACATAATTTCATTTTTCTTTTCATTTTTTAGACAATATATTAGTTCTCTTTTTCATATATCAAGCTTCTTCAAAGATTTAATTATAAATTGTAACTAGCGTAAAAAAGTATTTTATTACATTATTATTGATCTTTTATATTTTACCTCGTTTTTTTTCTAAATTAAATTTCATGGTTTAATTTTTATTTTTCACAACCTTATACTAATTTAAAAGTTTTTTAATATAAACTAAACCTTTGTCAAGCTTTGATTTATTTAATTTTTTGTTTTTACTATAACGTTTTTTTTAATCAATATAAGAAATAATTATTCCATGTTATTACAATTTCTGTCATTTTATAAAATTATCTAAAAATCTAAAACTTTAAGTTATTATTAACATAATTATTAAAATTATTGAATTTTTAGAACTAAGAAAAATTGAGATTTTTTCAAAATTGACAAAATAATTCATTTAATTTAAAAATCTTTTAAAATAAATAAATAATTAAAAAATAGTTTAAATAAAAATAGTTAAAAATAAACTATTAGTTAAATTTTTGCCTAAAATTTGAAACTTAGAAAAAAAATTCAATTTTCAAGACTTATTTATATTGGAGATATATGTTTTAGAATATAAAGATTCAAAGCTTTTTGGTGAATTTATTTTTCCTATATTGAAAATTTATCTTTTTTCTCATAAAATAATAAAATTTTATTACAGAAGTCTAGGTAAAGAATTTTTGTTAAATATTAGATTTGAGAATAATATTCAATAGGTATTGGCAAATAATGAGTAAATATTTAAATACTTTAAAGATGTTTTTCATAATAAATCATATAGAATAATCGAAAAAATGGTTAATTGTAAAATAAATACATTATGAAGTAAAATGCTACTCTTAAAAAGATGCAGAAAATAAATAATTTATTTTATAAATTTCATCTTGAATAATTAAAAAAAATTTTTGAATAAATTGTTCATTTATAAAATTAAATTACAAATGAAGAATTTTTACTCTAAAATCCAGATAGTAGAAAAAAAAACTTTTTAAATTAAAATATTTTTATTAATTGACAAAATTATGATTATAAAAACAGCACTCACTCTAAAAAGGTAAATAAAGAAACAACATTTATATCATTAAATTATATCAAAATTAAATTATTTCCTTTTTAAAAAAATTTATTTATTAGTGTTACATTGCATATTTTTATAAAATAAAATTCATTAAAAAAATAAACTACATTACTATTGAAACAAATATTTACCAAAGTAATATCTTTTAAAAAATTTAATTTTTAAGATCCACTTTCAGATCATAATACAAATTTGGGCAAGTTCCAAAGATTTTGTGAAGAAATCTGATTGTTAAAAAACACTTCATACAATAAAATAGACTATTTCAAAATATAATTCAAAATTAATAATTAATATTATTAATCTTGAAATTTTTTTAAAATATTGAATATAATAATAATAATAATAATAATATTTTTGGCAATATTAATCTAAAGCAACATTTTAAAATAAGATATTAATTTTGAGTATTGTACATATTTTAAAATCTACCCGGCATGGAGTCTTGTACATTCATCAACATCAGTATATCGAGCATCAGAAAGAATCTTTCTTAACAGAGGGGTACAAATCCTTTGACCAATCACAAGCTTCTCTTCAACTGTTACACCATATTCCTAAGAATGAGTAAGTTTATATTTTTAAAAACTATATTCTACTGTTTTCATCTTTAAAAATATCCAAATTTAATAAAAAATTTCATTAAAAATATTAATAATATTCTAATTATTATAAACTTCATTACTACAATCAAAATTAGTAATTTTAATATTATTATAATCATTAATATATTTATTATGATTATAATAATGATTATTATTATTATTTTAGATAAAATTTTTATTAGAAAAATTATTTAAAACGAGACCACAATAAACTTCCTATAACTCTTCAATGTCTTATAATAAGTATCAACTTTTATTTTATTTAAAATAATTAATTAAATTAATTCGAAATAAAATATATTTAATAAATAAAATAATAAAATTGATGCTAACTCTGAAAGATTGAAGAGTTATATAAATAGTTTATTTTTGTGGTCTCTCCACTTCGAAATTTACAGAATTGTACCACCTGTGGCCAACCCAACATTTTTAACATTGTTTAAAATTAAATTAATTAAGCCCGACAAATTATAATAAATTCATAAAGAAAACATTTTTTTTCATATAATGAATAATCTAATATATTTTCGAATGAAGAAAATTACCTGAGGAACAATAACATCGGCCAAAGCTTTTGCACAAGAAAACATTTCTTCACATTCATTTTGCAATAATATTCTTGGATTGTGTTGAATATCATACTTTATATTGTCATAAATATCGGGAATTTTTGACAAATCATAAGTATCATAGGGCTTAAAATCTTTCAGCAATTTACTCCATCTTCTTAATAATAATTCCCACGTTTCTTCGTGATAAAGTCGAATAGAGTTTCGTTCCTCCACAGAATATTCATTGAGATGCAAGTTTAAATTGATTAAGTACGTTAACAGATTATCACACATTTTCACAGGATTATTTATTTCTTTGAGTGCTGACATTAGAGATGGAGTGTTCGTTTGGGCAATTGTGTGCATATCACTTTTCGACAAACTTTTATTCATAGATAAAACTCCATAAATTTTCTTTTTTACCATAATCTGATATTGTCGACAATCGTTATCATTATCCAATAATCCATTTGTATTAGCACTCTTCACCATTTGTGCCAATATCGGAGGTAACTCACCTTCAAGAGCTAGAAAACCTTTGGCAAAGGCAGCGGCTGTCATTTGAACTCGTCCTTCATCAGACGCATATATTTTCAAATCGTGACGATACGTACTATGTAAACGTAACAACCCAAGACCAGAATCGTTTCCATAATCTCCATTACAGCCGGGATACAAGCGACGAAAGGCTTTTCCCAATTTTTCTGCTTGCAGTCTTCCAGCTTTGGTTAACTCTCCGCCCCATTTAATAATAAGTAACAATCCTGATGATTCACAATCAAAAGAATCAAACACATCTTTAGCTGGTTTATATTTCAATTGTATTTTACGATTAATACCGCTAAAATGCCCGTACATTTCCAAAACATTTCTGAACAATAATAAATAAATAAATAATACTTATAACTCATTATTTTTCTAATTATTATTTTTAAAAAGAATAATTTTAATTATTTTTTAATTTTAATTGTAATAAAAAAACTAATTTCACATTACATGAAACACTATATATTTTCCTAACAGATAAATATGATTCAATGCTCCTATGACTGAAAAGATTCAATATTTTTCGAAAATACCGATTGTGAGATAAAATTTAATCTTAGCTTTTTCGTAAGGTTTGTGGATTTGAATTTTCATTCAAACAATCGTCATTTATTGTGTGTTTCACCTAGATAATATTAAATAAACTAGAAAAAATCTAGACTTGATTGTTTATTCAATGTGTAATTCATAAGCAGTAGATACTCGTTGAATTTTTAGGGTTTCGGAAAATTGTTTATCTTTAACTTTTTATTGGATCTTTAATAGTTTATTAAACAGAGTTTACTTTATGTAAATTATCATTTAAAATTAATATATTTTTATCACATTTGAAGGCAATTTTTAAAATTCATTATTTCAATAATTCACTAATTTGTGTAAAGGATTTTGTAGTTTTTTTTTGTATTTTTTCTAAGGATATAGAACATAATGACCGGAAATTGCTTAAGAATAAAATAGATTTAAAATAAGAGATGAAAAAAAATTTTGAACTTTAAAAATAATCGAATGAAAAACTTTATATCGGTAGTTTGTGCATAAGTATATTATTTTTGCTCCTTCATATATTGTCTATTTTATTTTTTGTCTATTTAATATTTTGTCTATTTATTTTCTTTGATAATTATATAAATAAATAGTTAATATTAATTACTAATTGATTACATTATCTTTATAATATAATCGATTTTTTCTAGAACTAGATTTTTATATTAAACTTTAAAATTTCATTTTCCAAAAATTTGGCAATATACTTTAGTGCTTCTCTTTTTGATTATTAATTTCACAATGAAAATGTATATTCCAAGACTTCAAAGAGAAAACTGTTTCTTGTAAGATTATTCAAGATTTTTAAGTGGCTTTCTAAATTTTATTTCACTTCAAGATTAATATTTTTATAAACTTTAAAGTTTCTCACGATCACTTGTTCTTTTGACTTTTATTCAACTGGACTAACTTTACAATTAAATTTATTTAAAACTCTGTTATTATTATTAATTTTACTATTACTATTTATTTTAATTATAATTACTATAATTATTTCTTGTTTATTCTGTTATCTTCATTATTATTACTGATTAATAATATATTTATAAATTAAGTTAAAGAAAAGTACTTCAATTGTAAATATTTATTGCGCTGCTCACCAATTATGTTAGACACAGCAATTGATTTTTCCGATTGCCTAAATAAATCCCGCACAATATCCAAAATTTCTTGTAATTGTTTCGGTTTTTTCAACTTTACTTCCCGAGATCTTTCGTTGGAATATTTTCGAAATAACTGGTAAAATCTTTCATGCTTTACTTCCATTTTCATCTTTTGTTTAGGTGTTCTATCTCCATGACGGATAACACCTATCACACATCGCAATTCCATTATCGATCCTGAAGTTGTTGGAACCAGGTTTCCAGTATTTGTTGGTAAAGGAAGTCTTGGAGTAAATAACTGAGGAGCGATGTGTCTTGTAATCATCATTAAAAGAATATGAGCACAATCTTCATAATATTTGGGGGAACTTTTAACAAAGCTAAATCCATTCACATCACAAACATAAGACATCCCATTTGCACGTAAAAGATCAAAACCGCAAATTTGTTGCTTTACTGCTTGAGACACCTTTTTAGCCATCATTTTTTCTCGTAAAGTCAAAATGACCGGATATCGAACTTCTTTTCCTTCATTGTCTCGTTCTACTTTACCATCTAGAGCGGGACTTTTTCTGGCTTCAGCATGAGCATAATCATCACCAACAGTATAAATCTGAACACATTTAAACAATAAGTAGTTGAAATAAAAAAAATTAAATTTGTTTTTTAAAAAGATAATCTATAAATAATATTAAAACTTTATCTCCTTAAAGACTTTTGTGGTAATCTTAATTTTACAAATTTAATTTTTTCAAAATAAAATTATTAAAGCAATAAAATAATATAAATAATAAATAATCCGCTCAAAAGACTTTCAATTTTTAATTCTTATAAACAGTAATTACATTTTATGCACACTAATTGATATACTAGGTGCAACATAACAAGTATGTATATCATCACACAAAATAATATTATTTATTTATAATAATAATAACATTTTTGATAAGAAAAATTTTGAAAGAACAGAATCTCATCACAAATTACTGAATGAAAAAGATGTAAAGAGCTGATGAAATAAGTCAATGATTGTTATTAAATAATGTCCTAATTTAATTTAATCATTCATTTTACCAATTTTCGAAATATCAAAACTATTTAAATTTTCACATGGTGAAACATATTTAAGTTGGAAATCATGAAAAATTCTGGAAGGCTTATGTTTTATAGTGTTATTTTCTATATACAGAAAAATGTAATTTTATTCAGTTCACATATTATATTATCGTGTCATGTTATATATTATATTACATTATATTATTTATTATTTTCTTAATAGTTAGTTCAATATAAATATTATTTTCAATAATATAACAGGTTTTATTTTATGATTTTATTCTTTCCATTATTAATTGTCATTATTATCATCAAAAAATTAACCAAAAAAACAAAAACAGTCTCTATGTCAGTAAAAATTCTTTTTCGAAATAATACTTTTAAAAAAAATTCATTTATAAATTCATTTACATTCAAATGAAAACATTTTAGAAAATAAAATTGTTTGGAATGTATTTTTTTATAATTTTAACTACTTTGATTGGTCCAATCGTGAAATTTATTTCTTTTCAAAAAATCAAATATCAACCTTCAAAATTGCTCAACCATGCTGTATAAATAATAAATAATCGATAATTTTAATTCAATAATCCAATATGTGATTGAACTTTTAGTTTAAACTCGTTCACGTTCATTTGTCATAGTACAGTGATATTTGATCTGATCTGGAAAAAGGTATATATATAAAGTTTGTTGTCACATTACAAAAAGAGAGCACTAAGTTATAAATGTATTGAAAAAGAAATTCTCTGAACAAGCATTTATAATGAAATTTTAATCAAAACAGAAAGAATTAAATGAAACCAATTAAATCACTTAAATTTGAAAGAAAAGAAAATTATAGTTACTTTATCTTTTATTATTATCGATTAATTTACCTTAACATCAGTTCCATCTGTGGGCATAAAATCTTCATAAATAAAAGATCCATTCATTCGAACTGAACTTTCAGACGAATATGTACTACTTCGATCACCAATTTTTCTAAATAATTTCTGACAACCACCACCGGCGGTACTAGGAAAATAAATATATATATTGTGATTTTCTGCATCCAGTGGTTTTTCAACGAACGGTTTATAAATCACTTGCCCATTAATTTCTATTGCATCATCTGAATCAATCAATTCACATTTTTCTTTTTCACGATCAACTACAATGTGATTTGGAACTGGGATACCATAACTTTGAAGAACACTATATACATTTTTGCGATTAAGAAGAATTTTCTGAGATTCTAGATCATTTATTAAATATGGTTTTCTTAGTTTTGCATATTCAATTGCTTTTTCAAGTGGAAAGTTATGAGAATAAAAGCTAATTAAAGCATCGCATATAGGCCATTTTTCAATAGGTTCATTTAATATAATTTTTTCGGAAAATATAATCAATTTTATGTAAGATGCTTTTTCAATACCCTTTAGTATTTCCTTCATTGGTTTTGAATTAACTTTCTTTTCCATTGCACATAGCCCAACTCTTATTTTACTGAACTGGGACATAATCCAATTAAGTGTATTTTAACAAAAAATTATAAAAGCAACTAATTAAATTTAATGATTCATTTATATACTCAAATTTACAGCGTTCTAAATTTAATGTAATTAAACAAAATTATTAATAATGGAGAAAAAAATTACAATTTTATTTCAAAATATTAATTTTTCGTAATTTAAGTTTTGAGCTATGAATCTTTTTAAATACTTAAGAGCAATGAAATTCTTAAAAATAAAATTATTTTCGGAAATTTTTTAAAAATTTCTTTAACCTAAAGAATATATTTCTATAAACGAATTATTACTATGTCCATTTCATCAAATAGTTCTGAAATTACTGTTTTCAATATTCATTATGAGAATAATATATTTCAAAAAAATTAATTATTAATTACAATTATCCAAAAAATAAAAATTGTATAATTTAAAACTATTTGCTATTTAACAACTATTTTTGGTTGAATTTTAAGTAATCTTTTAAGTTACCTTAATAATCAGTTGTCTGTTGAAAAATTTATCTATCAAATTGCCAACTTCAGCTTATGCATAATTAAAAGATTAAATATAGTCTGCTTGAAATGACTGTGAACTATATTTAGGGTGACACTTCATTTCAAATGAAATTCAGCCAAAAATAAGAATAAAAATGATATTTTTCCTTAAAAGGATTAAAAGTTTACTTCCGGTATATATTTAGCCAGATTCACAACATATTTTAGGAATACATTTCTTAAACCAACGCGTTTTTTAGGTAAACTAACCAGATCCCTACGAATTAACAATTGCAAGAATTTTAAAGTTCGGTTATCTATGAACAGAAAACTGATAGGAAGCTCCATTGATTTAATTGAATTGTTTCATATTCAGTTTTTGCTGTATTTAATTTTTTAATTATTCAATCCTTTTATCAAGATCAGTTACATTTTGATTGGCATTCACTTTCTAAAATTTAAAAATTCATTTATTTAAAACATCCATCTTCTCTCTAAACTATTTCTTTAATTATTTTTTAACATTATTACTTAATTTATAATATTTTATTCTGGTTTATTTTTTAAATATTTTCTTTACATTCTGTAATTTTTTTTATAGGTGATTCAATTTCTCTATTTAAAAATTTATCTTCTAAAGCTTTTAATTAAAATTTATAATTTATTAATTGAATATTCAATGCTTTCAAAAAATAAAGTTAAAAAAATTTCAAATAACAAAGAATCAGAAAAAATAAAAAATAAAGGAATACAAAAATATGTTGTAAAGAAAGAAATTAAATTAAATCATATAAAATAAATTGTTTGATCCTAATGATTATAGAATAAATACTCAAATTAAATCTGATAAGCATGATATATTTCTTTTAAAACAAAATTAAAAAGCACTCAATTTGATTATAAAAGCTCTTATTAAAATAATATAGAATCCACACCTTTTGGTGTTTAGCAGCAAAGCTGTGCAAAACCATATGAATTAGAAGCTTTAAATTCGTAATTTATAAACATGATCTTTTTAGAAAAAAGGATTTTCCATTTGGTTATGATGAAGAAGACAATTACCATAAAAAATTAAATAAAAATAAGCTCTAAAATAAAAATTATAAAATTAGAACTTAATACTTTTTTATGTAATTTATCAATTAGGTTAAACCCATATCCATTTTTAGTATATCAACATATTTTTTAAAGTCAAGAGAAGAATAAAAAATGTAGTCAATACTGTCAAATGTTCCTAATTAAGTATTTGCTAATCGGCTTACATACCGAGATAAAAAGATAAGTAGAAAAGTTGTAGCAGTATACATTTGATCAGAACATTGCACTAATTTAATTGCAATTATTATAATTACAGTGCGCGTAAAAAGTCTGTTCACCCCTATCAAAAATATTTATTTTGATATATATTTAATTTAATTATAAATGTTTGTTTAAATATTAGCTTTTTGTAAAGATATTTAAATAATAAAATCAAATATAACATATATTTTTTTAAAAAATGTATAGATTTATTGTTTGAGATAAATAAAATGTCTAGAAATTTAACAGAATTACAAAATGTTACATTGTTGCATTACGGAATAATGGAAATTCTTGGACTGAAATATGTCAACATATCCTGGAAAACTACAACAAGAGGGTGACAAAACACGATATGCAATATATTTGGAAGAAATATCTCGAAACAGGTTCGGTGAGTGATAGGATGAGAAAAGGCAGACAAAAAATTGTTTGACCACAAGCTTCACGAACCGCTTTGCATCCTTTCCTTATATCACCAATAGGTACAATTCAAGTTATGTCCGAAATGTATCTGTCAGTACCGTCCAGAAAATTCTGAAAAAATATGGTTTTCGAAGTTATACAGCAATTAAGAAACCGTATTTGAAAATACATCAACGACTCAAAAAACTTTCCTGGGTTAAGACTTACAGTACATGGGATGCAGATAAATGGGGAGATGTGGTATTCAGCGATGTGTTTCTTTTAACCCTATTCGTCATCAAATAGGTTATTGGTTCGAAGATTGGAAAAGTATAACCCTGCCTTTACACACCAAGTTATAGGACATATAAATAGTAAAAGATCAATAAGATTTTTAGTCTAGTTATTAATATTTGAATCAATTTTAAATTTCAAAAACTTGATAAAACAGTTTAATTTCCTCTATTTTTCAGTTTTCTAATTTCTGGGAATATAAAAAATAAATCTTCAATAGACGACTAATGTATAATGAAATATACAATAAAAACTGTTAATTATTCCTATCATTGAGTGATGCGTACTTATGTTGTAATTCTTCAAAGAACCGTTCCTTATTATTACAAAAATTATCTTTTCTTGAAGCACCATTAAATAAGTTTCAACTATCTCTACTGAAAAAATATTAAAGTGAACTTCATATCTTAGAGAAGCACTAAAGGTTTTTAAAATGATCACTATCAAAACAAAATCATAAAATTAGAATATATTTTAAAAATTCTAAAACAATAATTGATGTGGAATCCCAACAAGTTTCTTTTCGTAAACAAACAAAACAAAATTACATTAAGTAAACATTGAATGCAACTCCTAAAAATATTTCAATATATCACACACAAAACACAATTATGACCACGCAAAATATATAATGAAAAACTTTAAATTTTAGAAGCACCACCAGATGAAAAATGTGTGATAATCTATTCACTTTTCATTCATTTCTCTAAATCAGAATTGTTGTTATTTCTTGAAAAATAAATAAAAATTTCAAATCTGTCACTGGAAAATAATCAACTTTTCTTATAAATATTAAACACTGAGAAATCTCTCCTCTCCCAACAACAAATTCCTTTCATTCACGTGAATTCATAAATTATTATTTTTGTTATAAAATATTTGTCCTCCTCCTTCCATGTCTTCCTCACAATTCGAAAAACAAAGTAAATTATCAAATCATATACAAGAATTGAAGAATGAGTCTCATATATATATATATATGTATATATACAATCAATCACAATAACAAATTGGGAAGCTCATTGTCCAAGAAACTTTGAGCACTATTTCTAAATTCATTAGATTTCCAAATCTCAATAAGTTTTCGACATTCAACATTGATTGCAATACTTATTTGTTCTTTGTAATAAACGCGAAGCATACATTTCATGGATTCTGCACTCTATAAAAATAAAAAGGGTAATAAGAAATAACAAAAATAAAAGCTGAAAAATTCTCTTTAATAACAATAAAGAAAATTTAAATTATTAAAAAAAACTAAAAATTTTTAATTACACTTGACAAGCCTGAAATATAATTCCTATTTAAAATTGAAATAAATTGTCCAAGATAAACAAAACAGAATTAGAATATCAAATTACTACGAATACTGAGAAATAATTTTAAAGTTTTCACAAAAACATTCTGGAAATCTTTATATAGAATCATTACTGTTTTAGTCTCATCACTTTTTGATCTATTTACCAAAATAATTATTCAAAAGTAAAATAAATGCATTTTTAGATAATTATTTGAACTATTTTTGTTTATTTAAATAATAGTATTACAAGTGTCGTCTCATTAACAAAAAAATTCTATTATAAATTTAACAACATTTTCATATCTATGCTTGTTTAAATTTTTCAGATTCATTAACCGTCATTTCATATTAGGTGTAAAAGTTGAAAATGACGTTTTTTAAGACTGTAAAAAAGTTTATTTTTTACAAGAATAAACAAAATTTTTTATACAAGAT
>JBBMKC010202617.1:0-13885 GCA_037834085.1 Bipalium vagum | reverse complement strand
AAACATTATATTCGATTGAACAATACTTTTAATTATTTCTGTGTGCGTTTTGAATCGAAAGTGTAAGGGTTGCGGAATATTTCAGACATTTATTGTGATCCCAGACTTGTGCATTATCCTTTTGAATTTTCAGTGTATTGTATTTTATTCTGGTGTAGTATAAATACAAGAGTAGGTTTACTGATTGTTTTGATTTGCACCACCTAAGATTATGGAGTCAGGTTAAATTTGATAACCTAAATATTGAACACATTGACATATACTTTCGCCTCTGTGTAAGATAAAAGTTGTTGAGCTAGATAACTTTGAAGTGAACTGTGTCGATAGAGAATAAATATTCTTGAAGGCACACTAGTGATTCTTCTGATCCTGGGCATCTGCGACATCCTCTGCTTGCACTTCCATATCTTGCATTTAGAGTATGATCGTCCTCGATGGATAAAATACCAGGCTGAGATAGATTTTTCCCTGAAATATTGGTGTTGTTGACAGTTTTAAAGACCCAATACTCGTGGCAAATTTTCCAGCACTTTGTTGACAACTCCATTTGTGGTTTCATGAGTTTTATACCAGTGTATGGAGACAATTTTAATAAGTATTTTGAGTCTTCATGATTGATTAGGCCTTCATGCTTCGTTTCTGGTTTAAAGCATTGAGAAAATTTTAGATAAATGCCTTTTTCATTTTTTATGAATGGTAAGGTGATAGAATGCATTTTTTTCAATAGGGAGATAGCAGCTCAATTTTGTCTACCAGAATTTCAGTTGATAATGTTTATCGCCTTTATTTAGCCATGTAAGAGCATCCTCAGTTGAGCACAATCTAGTATTTGTGAGATTTTGGTCGAATTACAAAGAGAAGAAACTTAAATATTGGTAGTTATGTCATCAACAGAGGACAGTAATTGGAAGCCTTGTGTCAGTGATTGTATAGGATATTCATCAAAGATTGAGACGAAATCAAACCCGTTCTCCTCAGCCTTTCGATTAGAATACAAGTATTTAATAGATGACCAAGTGCAAGAATTGATTTTATTATTTATTTATTTCAATGGCATCCTTTTCGTGTGTCAGATCTTTAAGTGACAAGTAACAGTTGCGAAAAAAGTAGTCTGCTATGGATAAAAATTGCATATGCCTGCAATTTTTGCCAAGGGTAGAGAATACTATTTGCGTTTTCGGTTAGCTGATGAATGACATCGGTAAACAATGACAGCGGAGGCAAATTAAGTTTTTCACAAAAATCTATACCGAAATATTCTTATGACTGATTTATGGAAAGTGTATCAATTGGAGTAGACTCTATTGTTAAAAGAGATTGTGTTCCATCTCTTGTTGGAACTCTGAAATGTGCCCATTTTGATGATCAAAATTTCAGATGAAGCCATGAAGAAATTTTCACCGTTCGGTCTTTGCATAACAGGTTGAGTTGTGCTTAGAAGGACGGGCTTATCTGCATAAGATTAAGAACTCAATCTAAATTCACGTATCATAATGTCACCACATAGTACTTTGTCTAAACCATTCAGTATTGGATTTATACCAATGTTAAAAAGAAGCATAGAAAGTGAACAACCTTGTTGAACTCAAATATTGATATTAATTGGAAATTGTAATAATATTATCGCAGGCAAAGTATAATTGACAATCATGGTAGAGATTTTCAATCAATTTCAAAATTTAGGCCCCACTCTCATTCGAGAAAGACATTCAATTATGTATTTGACACTAATATTACCGAAAGCGTCTAAAAATGTCATATGTAAGAACGTGTTAAGTAATCGTCGATGGCGGTCTATTAGTGAACGAAGTACAAAATTGTGTTCTGTGCAACCACTAAAAAGACCGAAATATTTTTTGCATAGGATGCAGCAGGTAATTTTCGGCGAGCCAGCCCGAGATTTGACGAAAAAGAGCAGAATCAAAAATTTGTAGGAAAAACTATTGGGCGTCATGAGTTCATGTCATCATATTTACCCTGCTTCATTGGTTTTGGAATAAGTTGTGTTCGGAAAGATTACCATCGTTTAGGAATTTTGTGATTTGCCAAGATGCTGCTTAGTAAGAAAATATGAAGTTCGTAGATCGGATCACAGTATTTTATATCTGAATAAGATATATTACTCAGACCTGGTGCGGTATTCTTAACACCTTTCATTATGGTATGAATTTCATCAGATGAGAGTTGATAAAAGTCAAAGTAAGGACCCTGTTTTATTAGATTTTTGAGATCTGTATGATGCCAGTCAACTGGAGGTGGAGAGATAATAACATCTAAAGACAATAGGTACTTTATATCGAATATTTTTGATCTCCAAGGAAGGTATTGAAAAGTTAGAATCATTCCGTTCAAGATTTATCATTGTTCTTTAGGCAGCAACAAATGGTTTAAAGTAATAGTCATTGTTCTGTCCTGTAATAGTGAATTCTCGATCAATGTATTCAGTTGAAAGGATTTATTCCGAGCTTCATTAAAATATCTTATTTGTTCATGTACATACTCAGGCATTTATATAATCTACCAAAAAACCCAATTTATATATTTATTGCTTTTAAAGGGACAGAATTCGATTTTAATAAAAATTTTAAAATAAAATAAAAGTTTAAGAGGTCAAGTGATTAGTTCATGTTATTCTTTAAATCTTACACAATTTGCAAAAGACGATAATAATTATTCTATTAATATTATGATATAACATATTCAAATTATTTTCAAAATGTAAGAATTTTAATAATGATCCTCAATTAAGTTTATTATAATTTAAAAATTTATATTCCATATTTTGTTTTGATTTTAAAAAGTTATATTTTTCTATAAACTTTCCCTGAACATTTAAATTCATTTATTTCTATGTTCATCGATTTTATATTTTCATTATTATTGATTTGTTTTTATTTGTCAATTTTTTGTTGAAATAACTTTGAATTTCTTTTAATTTAGATTCAAAATTTTTCATAGTGTCTAAAGAAATGGTTTTTTTAGAATTATCAGACAAGATATCATTTCATTCTATTTTGTTTGAAAATTTGCTTATTTTCTATTTAAATTTTGCAACTTTTTGTTTCAATCTTTTTCATTAGCAAAATTTAAAATTTGTAAATAAACAACATCAAATCATCAATAGGACGTGAAACATTTACTCTAAATCTTAGAATAAATCCACATGGGGATTAGTCTCTCGAGGTCTAAAACATACCCGATGGGGGATTATTGGAGTAGTTAATAAATATACAGTAATAAAAACCCAATTAATAAATGAAAAACTAAAATTTATTCAGATATCAATTGCTTATATCAAATACATTTGATGACGAACTAATGGAGGTTATATCCATTGGATCTTCAATCATCTTCAAGCTCACATCTTCCAGAAGTTTTGTCCGAGCTGTATATCTTTGGCAATTAACAAATTTTCACTTTCTCTTAGAAAGCCTAACATAAAACTCTTTGAATTAATCTTTACTTAGGGCATTCCATGAAGTTCCACCACAACCAAGTATCAAGAATATCACTAAATGGAACATTTACTTTCCCAGTTTCGGTTCTTTCAAAAGTATTACTCTGAAACCATTGTCTAACCAGTACACACAGACTAAATTTAAGAGGCTTAATTTAATTATTTTACTGCCACCACCATCTAGACGTTGTCGTTTGGGATCGGCATTACGAATTAGATTTTCATTTTCCAACCATTCCCGTAACGTTTTTGGATCAATTTAAAATTTCTGGACTGTTTCTGACTTGTTTTTGGCCTTTTCATAATGGCTTATGTAGTTTATTTTGAATTCGTTCCTGTGACCGTGGTTCGGCATCCTAAAAATTATTATGAATCATAATTAAATTATAAAAATATTAAACTTTATTATTAAAAAAATTAAATTAATAATGAATCCTTCAAATTTGAAATTGAAACAATAATTGAATTTTAATTTGATTTTTTCAAATTGGCTAAATTTAACCAATATTGTGCTATGGGGGATTATTGACGGTGGGGGATTATTTTTTTCATTGCCAAATTAATATCGCAAAAAAGGCTTGGTGGGGAATTATTTGGGACTGGGGAGTTAATCGAAGATTTAGAGTATTATCTCATTTTATTCAAATATTTTAATTATGATCCTCAATTAAGTTTATTAGAATTTAAAACTTAATGTTCTATATTATATTTTGATTTGAAAGATTCAAATTTTAAAAGAATAATGAATTTTGTTTTGTTAGTTGCTTTTTCGAGACAATATCTCTATCCGCTTAAAACTTTCATGTTTCAATGTCCATGGTTCTCGTTTCAATAATGACAACAGGGTTATCTCATTGTCTCTAAGTCAAAATGTTTCACTCGAGATTTGCCTGGTTAACGATCTCAAGGTGACTTGTTAAACAGATAAAAGGCCTTTCTTGTTCTGGTGCCCAAAGTCAGCAGAAACACTTAAAAAGTTTTACCAAAAATTGTAATAATAAATCCAATTGATTTTTCTAAAATCATTGATAGTGATTTAAATCGTTTTTAGAGAAAAAGACGATTGGGTCAAAAAAGGTTTTATTATTTCTTCTAATACATGTCCTGGAGTGGAATAAGATAGCAGAGGATGAGGAGCACTGGGCAAACATTTGAAAAATGGGAGAAATCACAAAAAGTAATTAAAAAAACATAAGAGAAACAAAGGCATGTTTTAAATAAATGGTTAACTCAAAACAGTGTGTCAATAATTCTCTCGGGATTTTTTTTCATTTCTTTGTATCGCCTCATTATCTTGTTTATTAGTTTAATTATTCAAAGCCTTTTGTGAAAGAACTTTCATTGATTTAGGCTCTATGTCAAATCGACAGGCTTTGCATTCGGTCATGAAACATTTAATGACATCATGAGGAACAGAAGGCTTTTGCAATACTGCAGGCAAAGTCTGATACGGCATTTATTGATTGTGATTTTTTCTATTTTTCATAAGAACAGAACTCTTATACGTTCTAAACAATTTTACCCTATACGTTTTAAATTGTTATTTATATATAGAAACAGAATCCCAACTGATTTTATAGAAGGAAATCTTTATCTTCCCTCTTTATAAATCAAGATATGCATCAACCCTTGCTGAAGAAACTGAAGAATAATATTTTATATTCGTGAAAATATATTTCCGTTCTGTATTAAATGGTGGGAGCAGTGCTGTATACTTTGCGCGTTAACAATTGATAATAATAATATTATTATATTATATTTTTAATTCATTAAAATAAATATATTGTTCACTGAAAAGAAAGGAAAAGATGTATTCCCAAAATCAATTCATTTCCCGTTCCCATTCTTCAGAGATGAAAAGTGAGAATAATATATTCGAGGTTTGGACAGGGTTCGCTTCAAATCAGAAACCATTGTTTATTAAACTTGCTTTGCAAGGAAAAGAAAATGAATTTCTTTCAGTAAATATAAATGAAACTTATTTCTTTTCTCCTTTATATCTTCTCTTCAAGAGAAAGGAGGGCAGTGAGCCAAAGTCACAGAGCTTTTCTTCGAAATCGGTTGATGAGGAAAGTAAAACTTATTCAGAAATAATAATTAAAACTACCTTTGGTCGTAAAATGTACCCTTATCTTGTGACAATCGATATAGAGAGCGAGAAAATCTTCTCTCAATTTTATTGAATATTTCACCACAGTTGGACCGTATAAACAGTGAAAGAAACTTGCTTAATTGAGGAAGGATGTTGATTTATCTTTTACAAAGGTTGAGTTAACTTCTTTGTGAGTGTAGTTCTTACGCTTTTTTTACCTATTCCGAAGTCTCTGGTCATATTCTACATTGGCTCTTCAGGACTTCCTTCAATTCAACAATCATTATGAAATTAAAATGGAATTAATATTTCTAACATTTATATTACAATTATTATGAGGTGCTCCTCGACATCTTTTGTTTAAGTGATCATGATCCAGAACTTTATCATCTTTTAAATCATCTTGACAATATAAACCTTTCACAGAATTTGAATAATTTTTTTTTTCATCTGCAGATATTATTATATTATCTATACGATAATTACTTGTCTTTTTTACTATTGAAGTTAAAATTTTATTTATTTCGTTTATAAATTCTTCTAATACATTTTTGCCATAAAATTCAAAATATCTTGATTTAAGCAATTCACCATTTCTGGGGTGATTACTGTTGTCAGACGGCCATTTCCAGGACTTTCAAGTGTACTAACAGGGTCTTTATGCCTTTTAACTGTCTTTATTTTATATTTTCTCATTATTATTATTTTTTTTTATTATTTTTATTATTTTTTTTTAATTATTATTATTTTAATTATTATTATTTTTATTATTATTTTTTTTATTTTTATTTTTATTATTATTATTATAACATTTGAAAATTAAATATGGATCGTTGTAATATGCAGCAGCGGGCAGAAATTGTCAAAATATTTTATCAAAGCGGTAGTTCAATTTCAGTAACCGTTAAAAAAGTAAATGCAAAATTTGGGAAAAACAAATGTCCATCAAAACCAACAATTTACAGTTTGGTTAAGGCTTTTGAAGCATTTGGCTCGGTAGCAGATAGACCAAAATCTGGACGACCTCGATCTGCGCGTTTACCTGAAAATTTTGCAAGTACACGAGAAAGCATTGAAGACAATAAATGCACCTCAATCAGTCATAGAGCACCGGAATTAAACCTCCAAAATCCAGTTTATAGCGGATAATGCATGAAGATTTGCATATAAAAGCCTATAAGCTTACCGAAGTTCAGAAGCTTGAAGAATCACACCATTAAAGTCGCCTGAATTATTGTAATTGATTGTTAGAAAGATTTATTTTTGGAAAAAGATCATTATGGGTGATGAAATTCATTTTCACTTAAGTGACGGTGATTTTAATAAACAAAATTGTCGAATTTGGGCAACAAAGCAATCCTTATATTTTGAAGGAAGAAGCATTACATTCGCCAAAAGTTACTGTAAGGTGTGGAATATGGGCAAGAGGTATAATTGGTCCATAGTTTTTCGAAAATACTGCAGGTAAAACTGTTACAGTAACGGGAGAGAGATACCGACACATGATAGAAACATTCCCTAAGCCTTATCTGAATGATTTCAATGTGGAGAATATTTACTTTCAGCAAGATGGTGCCACATCCCATTCAAATAGGAAAACAATGGTATTATTACACGAAACTTTTCCATCTGGCATGATCTCAAGTTTCGGTGATGTTGATTGGCCTCCCAGATCTCCCGATTTGACGGCTCCGGACTATTTCTTATGGGGATATCTAAAAGATAAAGTTTATATTAATCAACGAAAAACTATTACACAACCCAAAGACAACGTTTCGGAACAAATCGCTATGATCTCAATTGACTTATGCCAAAAAGTTATGAAAAATTTTATAAAAATAGCCCTAACTTGTAAGGCTGCCAGAGGTGGTCATTTTAGTGACATCATAATTAAAATATAAATTTTTGTAACACCTGTGTTTAAATACAGGTATAAATAAAATTACTTATTTAATAAAATAATAAAATAATAATAATAATAAAGTGTGATATAAGTGAAACTTTATTAAAACAAAATTATTTTATCCATCAATTTAAACAAGAAAATTGAATATATAAATAAAAAAACACAAAATGAACAAAAGACTTGTTTTTGAACATGGGAAATTTTTACCTCCTAAGGATTACGAAACTGGAACTAAAGATGAATACAAATGTTATTGATGAAAAGGATTTTAAGACTTAGAGAAAGAAGTCTTTCTGTCGAATGACAAGGCTTTTATACTTTGATAAACATTTTGATGTTCTGTTCATATTCAAATTTTACTTGATAGGTTTGAGCGGCGACTGCTGTTTTCGCCAGTGTTCCAGTTTTCGGATCATTCTTTACGTACAAAATCCAAGGATAGTTCTTTTTTGAATATCGAGGCCAAAGAACCTTGTCAGAGCATTTACACTGTGCATATTTGATCACCATCAGTCCGGGGTCGCAGTCCTTGGAATCCTTTTTGTTGATGTAAAACTGTCTTCCGTTTTTATTCATTCCGAAGTTCGTGTATTTGTGTTTCAGTAAGAAGTCTCGATCCCATGGTGAGGACGATTGAAGATTATCTATGTTGAACCAAGAGGTTGAAGTATCATTGTCTTTGATTTTGAAAGCAACGCTGACTTGTTCTTTATAATTAAAATCCTCAAAAGTAATTCTGATTTTTGAAGGCCTAATATTCTTCCAGTCTCTCAAGGTCAATGCTGTTATTTCATTTATTAGTTTTCCTTCCTCTTTTTTCTTAACACCATAGATACCAGTAACGAAAACCTGATATATGTCAATAGGAACTTCGTCGACAGTGGTATATATTTGATGGTCTGGATAAAATAAGTAAGTGCTTACTCTCATTGTTTCCATGTCAATCTTACTCTGACCTTTGACGGGAAGACAAACATTTCCTTTGAGAGCAAATGTACTTTTTCCTTTTTCCGTTGCTTCTATTGCGCATCGAATGCGGTCAGTGGAGTTGCACAAAACCAGAGAGGTGTTAAAGATCGTTACCATAATAAAAATAAAGATAAGCATGGGAAAATGTGAGATATTTTGAAAGTGCAGCATTATTTATTTTATGTCATCATGTTCAATCAAAATTGTTTTCGTTTAACTGAAATGTTGACCAATCAGAATTTTACACTGAGATGAAATATTATCCAATTAAAATTGTACTCGTTCTTTTGGTTTTATTTTCTCATTTTACCCTTGCTGAATTTTTTTGAAGCTGTTCGTTAAAAAATGATATCCCTTAAAATGGTTTCTTGTTAATTTGGATCAATAGACAAAGTGTAAAGATCATTTGCTACTGCTTTTGTATTTGGGTGTTTTGGAGCAGTTCTTTCTTTGATTTCAAAGGTTGAAAGTAAAAAAATGTCTTAAAGTGTCATGGTTTTCCTTTAATTTTTGAAATATTAATACTTTTGACCCTTATCACTGAAGAACATAATTTCGACTTGTCTCTAGTAAACTAATATTTGGTATTCGGTCGCTCTTCTTGCGGTCTCGATTTTATCTTTCTTCAGGGTACAGCAAATTTAATAATAATAATTAAAAATATTATATTCTTAACAATAATGATATTAATAATAATGTAAAAATATTTTTCACTTGCATTCAAAGCACACTTCCTGACTGACAATAGTTGTCTGGATAGTCTGCTAGGTCACCTAGAAATTCCCAAACCCAAAGTATCCATTGAAAAATCCTATTGCAAATTGTTGCATAACAACAAAGTATATAATGCCAAATAAGATCTACAGATTTGTTGCTAAAAGAGGTTGTTTATTTAAAAATTTTAAATTTGCTAATGAAACAGGTTGAACAAAAAATAAAACAGAAATTAAGCAAATCTTCAAACAAAACGTGAAAATAATAAGAATGAAATAATATCTGTTTCCGATAAATTCAAAAAACCTTTTCTTTAGACACCATGAAACAATTTGAATGTGAATCAAAACAAATTTCAATTTCTTTAAATATAAAATTGACAATAAACAAATCAATGGTAATGAAAATATAGAATCGATCAACATAGAAATAATTGGTCTAAAAATGTTCAAAAAAAGTTAAAAACACAAGTATATCTTTCATTAAAAAAATCTAACGAAATTTTAAATATTATGACCTTGTAAAGGGTTATAAAATTGATTTCAGAATAGAAACCGAATATTTGTTATTCTTATTTATTCTTAATTATTTTAATTGGCGACACTTGAACTCGTTTCACAAACACAGAACTTTGTAAACCATACTCGAAAATTTCATTCCTTGGTTATATCTTCTCTTTTCCTTCTTAAAATACTCAAATATTAATTCTCAAAATCAATGAAATTTATTGAGAAAACACGGAAATCATTATGCAGCAAACCAATGTGGTTATTGGAATCTTCTCAACACCACGTCACTTAATAGTATAGATCTTATCAAAACATATATAAAAACCATATATTTTTTTCTTTTTCACGTTAAGGTGGTTTCGATAGTCACAGAAAGTTGTATTAGTCGTTTTTTCTGGTTCACAAATTCTAGGCAAAACATTAATATGATACGTATCTTGTTAGTCAATATTGATGATACTGATAGAGTAAAAGATTATGTTCCATATATGAATGAGTTATAATTAAATGATATAAGTGATATGGATAAAAAAAAAGTTATAAAACAAATAATATTTAAACAAATTTTCTCAGACCTGGAAATTTCTTTTTTTTTAATTTTAAAAATAATTTTATTTTTAAAATTTCATTCCTACTTTTAAATATTTTAAAATAATTAAAATAATTAAAAATTCCCCACGTCTGATTACCCTCCTCATACACCTCATCAAGATAATGTTTTAAGACGTTTCTGTATTCTTTAAATATTATTAAAGGGTTATCGAATGAGCTTGAAATGTTCAGTGGAGTTATTTTTGCCAAAACCTTTAGTATTTTTGTAAATGTGTTTCAATAAATAAAACTGGCACAAAGTTCATTTATTGTCTTCGCGTGCATGGTTCCAAGCATACAAAGTAGAGTAAGTTATGGTTTTTCACAAAAACTTGATCAGGATCCTAAAGATCTTGTTACCTCCTGTCTTTAAAGATCATGATAAGGTTTACAATAATAACGAACAAAAATTGAGCCAAATAAAAAAATGTTTTGAAAAAGATAAAAATGAAAGAAAATGCGGAACAAAAGAAGGAAAGTAAATAATTGACATTTATAATAAAGTCATACCTTTTGTTAAGAGGAAATAATAAAACTGTATTAGTATCTGCGCATTTGCCCATTGCTCTTTATGGCTGGGGCGTCATGCCCGTATTGGAGAATGCATAGTTCAATGCATTTCTCTCCATTGAGCGTTCCACAAAAGAAGTGAACTTATTTTGCTCTATCCACTTTTAAATATTCGCCATGTCCATCTGCTTACTCCTGACGATGGTCGTACGACTTGACGCCGGTAGTATTTACAAAATCGTTGAGGCCTGCAGATTCCTTACGTTGGAAACCCATTCTTTGTCAACACCAGTGGACTGCGCTGTTGCCTGTGAGCCGACCATTTGCGATGGTTTCCTTTTTCAGAATAATTTAGGGGTCTGCCAGTTATACGGACGAAGGCAAATATGTCCATCCAACACCCTCTGCATTAATGAGGAAATATTCCTCAGGATAGAGGTAGGCCCATTTGATTTCTGATGTATTTTACTGATTTTTTTTGTATGGAGATTGACAATGATGAAGCTCTTGGTCCGAGATTCGCAATTATGAAGAACATTCCACAGTTGAATCTAATTGGTAATCCGTCCGTATTCACAATCCTTGACAAGACAAAAGCTTTTCCTGTGATGCTGGGTAAAAACAACTCAGTCATTTTTGCTGTGGGATCATATCTCCACAGCAAATTGTTCATCATGCCCAAAACTGAGATGTTGAAGGATTTCTATGCCAAGGTCAGCCTTTTCACTTTGGCCGATAACATCGTTCAGTTCTTGACAAGTGGTCGCTGTAGAGCTTTTAAGGACTGTCATCAATGGATTAAGGACTTACCAAAAATTGAAGGTAAGGACGACATGGTTTTTGGAATTACGAAAACGTCACATTTCAATTTGTCCTCGCTCTTAAATAAATTAACCGTTCGTCGATGGCATTTCATCGTAACGGGGACGTTTTGGTATGATGACATTATCAAAGAAATCCAAGGGTTGGCAAACGTTTTCGACGTCAGATTGGGTAAACAAAGATAACATTTGTGAAAATATTTCTGTGACCATGACCAAGATCTGTGAAACATAACCATCGGTAATAATCTTGGTGAAAATAAACATGGCCTTTCCTCACACTTCAATGATAACGACACCTTAAATGTTTCTTTGATTTTAATTTTCACTCAAAATTTGAAATATAAGTGCAAAAATACATTTTATGTCTTACTTATTTTCCGGGTCGCCCAAGCCAACCATGACAGAGGTTAATAGTGCCACCCTTTATTTTTAAAAATTACAAAAATTTTCTTGTCTCCATAGAAATATCTTTCAAAAATATAAAAATTGTCCAAGGAGCTGTTCCTTCTCTGGGGGGGGGACAAGAGAAAACAGTAAAGATTTGCAATTTTTAATCAACTGTGAAAAATATATTTGGGCGATAAAGAAGATTTAGAAAACTGTTTTAACTGAACAAGTTCATTCAATTTCGGAATTGAAGATATTCTCACATTTATTCAAAAAGAATAACATTCGCCAATACAGTTGAGCCGGTTTAACATGATCATCAAGGGACCAAAATTGTTGAGCTGTTCATTTGAAAAAACGTTCAAGATACACAGTTGATGTTACGCGAAACACGTTACGCAATAGCAATAAATGATAGCAATGCTGTTACGTCTCACTAGTAAACGCAATAGTATGCTGCCTACGAGTACCTGCTTCGAAACTATACAAGTTTCATTGGAAAAATAAATTACGTAATCGTGTTGTCGAAAACACATGGACGAGCACAAGAAAGAAAACCGCCGATGATCGCGATGTGACAGATATGGGAAATCCAAATGGACCTTCCAATAGATTTGCTTCGCCTTTTTTTGAAAAAGACTACATTATGCCTGTTTCGCCAGAAAAACGTGGTAAGCAATGGACCACTGCCACCACAGGTCTTCAGAAACTACTGGTTCTAGGTTCTGACTTCATAGCTACCATCAGTAAGACATTTTATTGCTTAAATTTTTGCGGACGTCAGTCGCAATCCTGCATTTATCCCCAGGATATATTGAAATTACGACGTCATGTCCGTAAGTCAATACCGGCACTGGGTATCTGGATTGAACCCCAGATCCCAGGAACTGACATATATGCCTTGCTAACTTGGATTGAGCCCCAAGTTTCCGAGAAAATTATTATTATATATATAGGACCAGTTTATTATATGTGTTATATTTTATCTTGTGTTCTTTGCATTTTCACTCAGCACAAATCCTACACTAAGCCCCAGGATTTACTAAGGTCACTCACTGACCACAGTGACCCAGTACAGGCGCTGACCAGACGGATTGAGCCCCATGAGTCAGTTGACAACAAAATGGAATTGATTTCCGGAACTGAGCACCCGGAAAAAGTCGTTTTGAGTGTCGTGGGTAGTATATTTCTAATTCGGCCCTGGTCCTGCAGTAATGCCCAGGATCTATTACTCTGGGGATTCGAGCACCCCGAGGTAATATGGACTCAATCGCGGAGCACTTATCCCCTCCCGATTGATCATAGATCCAATACCCGGCTATCCCAGGATGAGCCCTGGATGAATTTGAGGATGGATACTGTGATGGATTTATTTTCTTTTTATTATATTTTGTATACTAATTTAAATAACGTATTAAATAATAACATAAATAAAAATAATATAATTATTAGAATCTTAAGGCAAAAATATAATTTAGTTATGTATAATCACAGAAATAGTTTTTCTACATTAAAATCACTAAATAGGAACCTAAATAATAATTATAGTACGAATCTCTATTCTTCTTCTTACCCACTCTAACCTTATTATACTCTTTACTCTTCCCTTCCTGTGATTCCCCATAATAATATTAACCAATACTTCTTTTATAATATCCAACCCCCTCCTGGCTTAACTTCTATCTTTAACCCAAATTTCCCCCCTCCTCAACTACCTCCAGTGATTAATCCATACCTCCACCAAAAATCGAGACCACCCGGCACTCCGATCATAAAAAATTTAATTAATAGAAACTCAAAATTTAAAAATGGAGTCTTGGAAAACTCACTGGTCATCAAACAGCTAAGTAATAATAACTCAAAAATACCAAATAATATTAATAAAGTCTATAAAATTACTGATAATAATACTGAAATCACTAATAA